>CAUYON010067878.1:0-11766 GCA_963573935.1 Arctocebus calabarensis | reverse complement strand
TATAGTTTTCTTTTCTTGTTGGGTCTCTCCCTGGTTTAGGGATCAAGGTGATATTTGCTTCATAGAATGTGTTGGGTAGTATTCCTTCTTTTTCTGTATTTTGAAAGAGGTTTAGTAATATAGGCACTAGTTCTTCTTTAAAGGTTTGGTAGAATTTTGATGTGAAGCCATCTGGTCCTGGGCTTTTCTTTTTAGGGAGATTTTGTATGGTAGGTGCTATTTCAGAACTTGATATCGGCCTGTTCAAAATTTCCACTGTGTTCTGGCTAAGGCTTGGTAGGTGGCGTGCTTCCAAGTATTGGTCAATTTCTTTGAGATTTTCATATTTCTGAGAGTAACGTTTCTTATAACATTCATTAGGGATTTTTTGAATTTCCGAGGGGTCTGTTGTTATTTCATCTTTACCATTTCTGATTGATAAAATTAGAGATTTTATTCTTTTTCTCCTGATTAGGTTAGCCAAAAGTTTATCTATTTTATTGACCTTTTCAAAAAAACAACTTTTTGATTTGTTAATCTGTTGTATAATTCTTTTGTTTTCAATTTCATTTAATTCTGCTCTAATTTTGGTCATTTCTTTTCTTTTGCTGGGTTTGGGGTTGGAATGTTCTTCCTTCTCCAGTTGCTTGAGATGACCCATTAAGTTGTTAACGTCCTCTCTTTCTGTTCTCTTGAGGAAGGCTTGCAGTGGTATAAATTTCCCTCTTAGGACTGCCTTTGCAGTATCTCAGAGGTTCTGATAAGTGGTATCTTCATTGTCATTTTGTTACAAAAATTTGGTAATTTCCTTCTTAATCTCGTCTATGACCCAGCTATCCTTCAGGATAAGGTTGTTTAGCTTTCATGTTTTTGTATGAGTATGCAGATTCCTTTTGTTATTGAGTTCAACTTTTATTCCACGATGGTCAGAGAGGATGCAAGGAATAATTTCTATTCTTTTAAATTTGCTTAGATTATACTTGTGACCTATGATGTGATCAATTTTTGAATATGTTCCATGGGATGCTGCGAAGAACGCGTCTACTATTTTATTAGGATGAAAAGTTCTGTAGATGTCTGTTAAATCCAGTTGTTGAATGGTTAAGTTTAAATCTAAAATTTCTTTACTTAGCTTCTTTTTGGAGGATCTATCCAACACTGGTAAAGGAGTATTAAAATCTCCAACTACTATGGAGGTGGAGAAAATCTTGTTACTCATGTCAATTAGAGTTTTTTTTTATAAATTGAGGTGCAGTCTGGTTGGGTGCATAAATATTAATAATTGAAATCTCATTTTATTGAGCGGTACCTATAACAAATATGAAATGTCCGTCTTTATCCTTCTTTACTTTGGTTGGTTTAAAGCCTATTGTATTTGCAAATAAGATTGCGACACCTCCTTTTTTTCTGTTTTCCATTTGCCTGGAATATAGATGACCATCCCTTCACCTTGAGTCTAATTTTATCTTGTAAGCTAAGGTGAGATTCTTGTGTGCAGAAGATATCTGGCCTGAGTTTTTGTATCCAGTCAGCCAATCTCTGCCTCTTTAGAGGACAGTTTAAACCATTCACATTAATTGAAAGTAATGACAAATCTTTAGAAAGTCCAGTGGACATTTTTAGTCCATTCTTCACTATTGAAGATGAAATTCGATAAATTGTTCCTGGGTGAGTTTACTTTTGTGGTGGAGGTTTGCGCTGGTCATTATGGAGGATAGGTTTGAGAATATCCTGGAGAACTGGTTTAGTTATAGCAAATTTCTTCAGTATGTGGATGTCGTTGAAGTATTTAATTTCTCCACCCTAAATGAAACTCAGTTTAGCTGGTTACAAGATCCTGGGTTGAAAGTTCTTTTGTTTTAAGAGATTGAAAGTTGATGACCATTCTCTTCTAGCTTGAAAGTTTTGATCAGAGAAATCTGCAGTTATTCTAATATTCATCCCCTTACAGGTAATGGAGTTCTTGCATCTGACTGCTTTCAGAATTTTCTCCTTCGTATTAACTTTCGTGAACTTAATTATGATGTGCCTGGAGGATGTCTTGTTTGGGTTGGGTTGTGCTGGGGTTCTGAAACTGTCTGCTATCTGAATTTCAGAATCTCTTGGCATGTCTGGAAAGTTCTCTTTCATAATCTCATAAAGAAGAGACTCTGTGCCTTGTGACGCCACTTCATCCTTTTCAGGTATCCCTACAAGGCGAATTTTGGTTTTCTTCGATTTATCCCAGAGCCTTCTGAGAGAATGATCCGTTTTTGCCTTCCATTTCTCTACCTCTTTGGAAGTTTGGGAGCATTCCAGAGCTTTGTCTTCCACGTCAGAAATCCTTTCTTCTCCTTTCTCCATTCTGTTACTGAGGGATTCCACTGTATCTGTCAGATCTTTGAGGGCTGCAACTTCTTGTCTCAATGTGTCAAAATCTTCGGTTGTTTTGTCTTTGAATTTGTTGAATTCCTGAGAAATCTTTTGGATTGCTGCTTGAAATTCTAATTCCATCTTTTCCTCCATGCCAGTGATCTTATTTGCTATCCAGACTGTGAATTCGATTTCTGACATCTCAGCCATTTGCTTATGCAAGGGATTTTGTGCTGTATCTACCTTGTCATTTCTTGGGGGAATTGATCTACTCTGATTATTCATATTGCCAGAATTTTTCTGTTGATTCTGCCTCATAATTATTTTTCACTGTTGCCTATGACTGTCCTCAGAGTTGGGGAGGTGTCTATCCCAGATCAGACCCTGGCAGCATCACTCTGTTGTTACTGGATCTTTGTAGGGAGTGACCCTGTGTCTCTAATGATTTCTCAAATCCCATGGGGTGAAGAGCTTAAATCCTCTTCAGCTTGCTTAGAAGACACTTTAAATTGCTAACTTGGGCTAAGCAGAAGCTTTTCCAGGAAAGCGCTTGTGGCTGAGATCACTCCCTAAGTGGCTATTCACTTATCCAGTGTGCCCAGCACCGGTCTCACCCTATGCCCCTGAGGGCTAAGGGTGCAAGGCGTTTCAGTCTTCACCTTTAGGCTGCTCAGTCACTAGATTACTGCTCCCGCCCAATGTTTGTTCTGCCACCCTGAGGGTGGAGCTTGCCAGGGCAATTCTCCCACAATGGCTCCATACATCCCACAACCAAACACTGGTGGCTCTGTCTGGCTCAGTGGCCCAGTCTGGGGCCCCAGACAATGCTCAAAGACCCCTGCACTCTTGCCCAAGTTCTCCCAAGGCAATTCAACCGAGTGCCAAGTCCAAAAGAAACTCAAACAGCTCACAGGCAAGGCCTTTCCAGCCTGCAGTCCCACTGTTGCCCCACCCACAGCTGCCAACAGTATTAGACCGAATGAAACAGACACAACCACTTGCCCAATCTCCACCACTTTTGTTTTCCTCAGGGTGTCCAGAAGTCTCACCTTGTCTCCCTGTGTCCCCAAAGGGAAGTTTCTGGGCAGATCCCACCTGCCAGAGATGCCTGAAGTCCTCTCTCCCCAGTCTCACCATGCCCAGCTGCAAGGAAGCTGTTACTCGGCCACCATCAATAAGGGAGGATATAATTGAATAATATGTATATGAAAATGCATACCTATGTATTAGCAAGGGTTCTCCAGAGAACTAACCATGACATTTTATAAAAGAAAATATTTTCTTCTGTAATTAAGAGAATATTTAATTCATCCCATATTAAATCACATAGACAAATCAGAATAAATTATATAATTTGGCCACAATCTCTGATCCAAATGCAATGGACTCAGCAGCTTTGTCACTAAGGGAATGCCACCTCCATGAATCACAACCTCCATGAATTGCCCTTTTACACTAGGATGACTGGAAATTGAAAAAAAAAAATCCAGACAATAGTGAGTATGTAGAGAAATGGTAAAACTAGTTGTATCTTACAGTCCACTGTAAGTTTTACAGTTCCCAAGTTTAAACATAGAATTATCAAATAGCACAGCAATTCCACTGAAATAGGCACATACAAAAGAAGAATAAAAAGTGTATTTACACACAAAAACTTGAATATAAACATTCTTTGTACCATTATTCCTAGTAATCAAAAGGTGGAAACAAACCAAATGTCCATTAGCTAATAAGTAATTATGGTAAGTCCACACAATGCAGTATTATTTAAGCCATAAAAAAGCTTTATGGAGAAACCTGGAGAACATTTTGCTAAGTGATAGAAGCCAGATAGGAAGGCCACCTACTGTCTGAATCTATTTATATGAAATGTCTCTAACAGTGGAGTGAGAAACCTATGGCCTTCTGGACCCTTGCTTAAGTGCAGTGTTTTGACTGAATCCAAATTTTACAGAACAAATCCCTTTATCATAAGGGGTGAAGCTTAGAAAGATGAAGCTTTTCTTCTCTCCTTTGCCTAAAAAAGAACAATTTGGAATTAGAAGCTCTCAGGTTTCACACCTCTGCAGGGTGGCTGGCAGAGAAATTAGTAAGTAATTTAAAAGAATCACTGGAAAAATTTAAAAGCTCTTTCTTAATTTTTAGATGCCAGAAAAAAGCTAAAACTTCAACCATGGATTTATTTAAAATTTTTCTTAAAATTAGAATATTACATACAAAAATTTAAGGAATACAGCTAAAGCTGTACTTACAGGGAAAATTCATAGTATTAAATAATTTATTTAGCAATAATTTAATTAAAAAGAAGTAATGAAATTTTTAAAAGTTCATCTAAGAAAAACAAAAATCAAAAAACTATAAAACAGAAAAATGAAAAGCAGTAGGTCTGATAACTAAATCCAATAATATCTTTTGAAAGATCACTAAAATAGGCTTTTGGGAAAGCAGTGACTTTTAATTTCAGGCTAGTTTGCTTTGGGTATCACATTTTTTGTATTAGCTGATAAAGAATAGAACTACCTGAAGTTCTTTTATGGGTAGAGAATGATATAAATTATACTTTAAAGATTATTTTTTTATAAAATAATGAAAAGTTAAGAGGGGACTTATTTGATTTCCCTATAGTTCTGACAGCAGAGAAACATTGGAAAAATCTTTTATTCTATCTCTTTCTCTTTTTAAAGCATGGATCAGGTGATTCATACCCATCACACAGTAGCTGGTGTAAAGAGATAAGACGTGAACACCAAGCCTTCCAGCTCCTATGGTGTCAGGCCCAACTTTAAGTGACTCTTAACCTTTGTGGGGAAGGACAATGTCATGGATAGCTTTGGAAACTTGAGGAAAGCTTAGTGGCTTCTCCCCAGAAAAACTATACCTGTATCCCTTCGTATCCTACCTTGGTGAGGTCAGGTTCCTCCCCTGTGTATCTTGCTACAGAAATGATGATGGTAACACAGTTTGATATAACTAAGCCTCTAAAGCAGTGGTTCTTCGATTTTTTAGACATTCTTTGACACTTTTAAAATTTAGAGAGGACTCTAAAGAGCTTTTGTCTATGTGAGTGGCTAATCTTTCTCTCTCTTTTTTTTTTTTTTTTTTGAGACAGTGCCTCAAGCTGTCACCCTGGATAGAGTGCCGTGGCATTACAGCTCACACCAACCTCCAATTCCTGGGCTCAAGTGAGTCTTTTGCCTCTGCCTCCCAAGTAACTGGGACCACAGGTGCCCGCCACAATGCCTGGCCATTTTTTGGTTGTAGCTGTCATTGTTGTTTGGCGGGCCTGCGCTGGATTCAAACCCGCCAGCTCAGGTTTACATGGCTGGCGCCTTAGCCCATTGAGCCACAGGTGCCAAGCTGGCTAATCTTTCTCAATACTTATCATATTCAAACTTAAAATAGAAATTCAAAAAATGTTTACTTAAAATAATAAGTTAATTGCCTGTTAATAGAAATAAAATTTTCAGAAAAATAACTATATTCCCAAACAAATATGTAACAAAGGACATTTTTTAAGTTTTGAAAAATATCTTAACACAAGGCAGCTCAATTCTTGTATCTGCCTCTGCTTCATTTGGCTGCTTTTCACTGGTCATGTAGCCTCTGGAAAACACCAGTGTACACTCATGAGGAAGTAAAAACAGAAAAACAAATGTCTTAGTATTACTATGGGAGTAATTCTGATCTTGCAGAACCCCTAAATACTTCTTACGAACTCTCCCTCAAAGTCCCAGGCCCACAATTGAGAACAGCTGCCTTTCAAATTCCATAAAACACTAAGCCTTCGAAATGTTAACAGACCTTTTTTTTTTTTACTTAATTTTTATTAAATCATAACTGTATACATTTATACAATGTGATGATTTGATTCTATAATGTGGAATGCTTAAATCAAACTGATGAACATAACCATCACCTCACTTTCTTATTATTTTGTGGTAAGACATTTATAATATACTCTTAGTTTTTGAAATGTACCTTTGCATTGTGTACATTAGGTGAGACTTACTAAATACCCTCCCTCCACTGGCTCCTCCTCCCCTCCCTTCCCTTTCCTCTCCTTCCCCTCTGCTCTCCCCTCCCCTCTACTTTCTCTTTCCTCCCCTCTCCTTCCTCTCCCCTCCCCTCTTCCTCCTCTCCCACCTTTTTCTTTCTAGAGTAGCTTTGTGTTTTATCATGCTTATGAATGTGTATTTATTTGTTTCATAATAGTATTGCGTACACTAGATACTGTTTTTCTATTCTTGAAATACTTTGCTAAGAAGAGTATGTTCCAAAAAATTTTGATTTATTTTGTGGGAAACTTCCTTAACACTAGGTCTCTCCTGCATATAACTGAAGTCATAACATTTTTAGTGCCACATATGGCAAACAAGGCCCCAACTGTCCACTACCTCCAACCAGTCTCAGTGATACCAACTTGAGTATTTAATTGATGTAACTAAAGAAAACGAAAATGCAAAGACAGAAGTACATACATCTAAGTACACTAATTACATACATGAGCTGGTTCTCTACTTCACTACTCATCATAACTTGAACGAATTAGGAGTCTTCTTGTTTTTTTTTTTTTTCCCCCCAGAGACAGGGTCTTGCTCTGGCTCAGGCTGGTCTCAAACTCCTCAGCTCAGGCAATCTACCCGCCTCAGCCTCCCAGAGTGTTAGGATTACAGGCCTGAGCCACTATGCTTGGCTCTTCCTGTGTTTTGTCACAAATGATTGTTCGGTTTGCCCTGGCTCAACCCAAAACTCTTTTCAGTATATACGATATAAATGAATACCTATTCACAGAAACTGACTTTCAACCATAATTTGTAATTTTTTAAGATGGAATCTTGCTCTGTAGGCCTGGCTGGAGTGCAAGCTCACTGTAACCTCAAACTCTTAAGTTCAAGTGATTCTCCTGATTCAGCTTCCTGAGTAGTTGGGATAGGCCTCTGCCACCATGCCTCGATAATATTTTCTAATTTCGATAGAGATGGGGTCTGGCTCTTGATTAGGCTGGTCTTAAAACTCCTGAGCTCAAGTAATCCTCCCACCTTGGCCTCCCACAGTGCTAGGATTATAGGTGTGAGGCACTGTACTCAGCCTAGTTTGTACCTTTTTCAGAGACATTCCCAGGTGAGCTATAAAATATATTTACGTAAATTTGCAGTATTTCAGGCAAAAAAGATCAATATATAATTAAGCACTAAAATTCTAGAATCAGTAAATTTTGAATACTTAGTAGGTTCTCTGTCAGTGTTTTATAAACTATCAGAAGGCCCTGGATATAGGTCTAAATGAAGATTCTTGAGCTGCACACTACACTAATTCAGAAACATTAAGGTGGGCCTACAAATAAGCATTTAAAATAAGCTTCTAGGCTCGGCGCCTGTGGCTCAACGGGCTAAGGCGCCAGCCACGTACACCTGAGGTGGCGGGTTCGAATCCAGCCCCCGGACCCGCCAAGCAACAATGACGGCTGCAACCAAAAAATGGCCGGGCGTTGTGGCGGGCACCTGTAGTCCCAGCTACTTGGGAGACAGAGGCAAGAGACTTGCTTTAGCCCAGGAAATGGAGGTTGCTGTGAGCTGTGAAGCCACAGCACTCTATCCAGGGTGACAGCTTGAGGCTCTGTCTCAAAAAAAAAAAGCTTCTAAGAGGTGATTTTTATACTACCTAGTAAGAATTATTAGTCGGTTGGGCACCTGTAGCACAGTGGTTACAGTGCTAGCCACATACACCAAGGCTGGCAGGCTTGAACCAGGCCTTGGGCCAGCTAAACAACAATGACAACTGCAACAACAACAAAAAAAATATCTGGGCTCGGCGCCTGTGGCTCAACAGGCTAAGGCGCCAGCCATGTACACCTGAGCTGGCGGGTTCAAATCCAGCCCAGGCCCGCCAAACAACAATGGTGGCTGCAACCAAAAAATGGCTGGGCGTTATGGCGGGTGCCTGTAGTCCCAGCTGCTTGGGAGGCAGAGGCAGGAGACTTGCTTAAGTCCAGGAATTGGAGGTTGCTGTGAGCTGTGATGCCACAGCATTCTATCCAGGGTGACAGCTTGAGGCTCTCTCTCAAAAAAAAAAAAATCTGGGCATTGTGTCAGGTGCCTGTAGTCCCAGCTACTTGAGAGGCTGAGGCAAGAGAATCACTTAAGCCCAAGAGTTTGAGGTTGCTGTCAACTGTGACGCCACAGCACTCTACCTAGGGTGACATAGTAAGACTCTGTCTCAAACAAAAACAATAAAAAAAAGGAATTATTAGTCTAGCTCCTAAAGTAACATGGATCTAATCAATTCTATTTACCAGTGCTATTTCATGCTTACAGTCTGTACCCTGATCTTAGCCAGCCAGTCTGCAAATGTTTGCTGAATAACATGATGAATGATCTGATACAAATCTGGCTCCAGTGCTAGAAAAAATACACAGCCCTGTCCTGTAGTGGGTGAGAAGTCACCTTCGCATAGAAGGGAAATATATTAGTTTCAATTTCCTCTTAGAACCTCTCTGATGGGTTAATTTATCTGTAGATTAGTTACACTGGGAAAAAGCATATCAAATCTACTAACGATATGGAGGTAGCCAGGTGACAGGATAAAGCAAACTGGAACCAGGAGGTCCAAAGAACTCCTAGTTCCAGTGCTTTAACATGGTCAAATCCTGTAACTTTTCTGGATCTAAATAACTCTAAGTGCCTTCCTTTTGATTTCAAAGGTCGTTTTCAGCTCCAAAATTATTTTTTTAAGCTCCAAAATTCTTATTCTGCAGCAAGATTTCTTTCTTTTTTTTTGGCCGGGGCTGGGTTTGAACCCGCCACCTCTGGCATATGGGGCCGGCACCCTACTCCTTTGAGCCACAGGCGCCACCCAGCAAAATTTCTTTTTAAAGACATTATTTTGAGATAGGGACAAGAGATGAAATATGGAGCTGAAATCAGGATAAATTCATACACTTAACACCTTCTTTACAATTAATTTTCATTGCAGGTCTGAATCCAATTATTCAGCAAAAAGCAGAATGAGATCACCTTCTAACATCTCTCCAGCTCCTTTGGGGTAGGTGAAAAGTGCTTTCCGCGGTGGGGCAAGGTCTGAGACACTGAAACCAGATCCAGTGACAGAACTGCCACTGACTCCACCAGCTGAGGATGATGATGAAGAGGCAGCCATTTCCACAACAGAATTCTTACTTTACTACAGAGAAAGAAAAACAGCAATTGGCAAGTTTATGGACATGAGATTGACAACATTTCATTCTAGCTGCCGCAAGGGCCAGTTTATTAAAGTATTAGCTCCACTTCTTTCTACCATCTACTCTTACAATCTTTTATTTTTTTTTTGTAGAGACAGAGTCTCACTTTATCGCCCTGGGTAGAGTGCTGTGGCGTCACACTGCTCACAGCAACCTCCAGCTCTTGGGCTTAAGCGATTCTCTTGCCTCAGCCTCCCGAGTAGCTGGGACTACAGGCGCCGCCACAGCGCCCGGCTATTTTTTTGTTTTGCAGTTCGGCCGAGGCAGGGCTTGAACCCGCCACCTTCGGTATATGGGGTCGGCGCCCTACTCGCTGAGCCACAGGAGCCGCCCCTAAATAACAACTTTTTTAAATGTTTACTATTAATTCATTATTTTTTAAGTTCAATATACAAATATACATTGTACACCATTAATAATCAGAGAATTAAAGTTAACATGACAACATAAAATAGGAAATACATAGAAATAATTATTCACAAATATATAGTATTGCTATATGGTAAACTTCTAATTATTATTGAAAATATAAAAAGATACATGTCTGTATAAATTGCAAAATTGTTATTAATGATTTTTTTATTCATTTAGGTATTCCTTCTGTTATAACTCTGGTTCTTGTTTTTCTAGTGATATGAGTATACCAAATAGCAAATTCGGTTTCCTCTGGGGGTTCAGAAGGATTGCAACAAACAGCTGGCCCACTGCGGGGCACACATATCTGATATTGGGTGTTATATGCAAGTACCCTCAGTTTTTCCTGGACATTCATAATGAGAGAAAACCAATAACACAATTTTGACAGTCTTTGTAGTTTGTGTTAACTTTTGGATACATTTTCACAACCTTAATCATGTCTTACACCTAAGATTAAAGAAGGAAGGTGAAAACGTCCAAAGCAAAGTATCAGTAATCAGTCCCACGTTGCTGCTGCTCATCCTAAAGCTTCTGCCATGTGTAGACCAGTCAGCTCCTGGTATGTGACTGGGGCCGGACTGTGGTCTGTTTTTTCACGGTAAGACAGTGGGGATGCTCTGGGTGTGCAGGACCATACACTCCTCATCACTGGCTGGTTTCACATGTGCGTGATCTATCCAGGCAGGAATGCCATTCACCTTCACTGCTGTTGATGTGGACAGGATCACCAAGTAGGAGCCTTTTCACCATGGTTTCAGCAATTTCAGGCTCCAATTTTTAATCTACACCTGGTTACCTAGAGAGTAGGGATGGACTTGAAGTGATAAACTACCAGGATATCTATCATTCACCCATTCTGAAATCTCTTTTTTTATTATTATTATTTTTCCCAGTGACATTAGTTGGGTAGTAAGTTAGTAAGTTTTGTGTCTTCCAGGCCTCTCAGGGTCCCTGGTAAATTTCTTAAAATGGGAGGGGTCCTCTGATATAGTATTTGATAGGGTGAGCAAGCTATTTTTCCTTTCTTAGTTTTTTGAACCAGATTACATTGGTTGCATTTGTTACATAAAGTTCTTCTTATAATTGCATCCTAGCCCCAAAAGGTATGTCACACACGGTGACCTCCCAAACCCTTCCCTCTTTTTTTCTTTCTACTCTCCCTTTCCCCCACCATGTACGAGGTCATTAATTGTCCTCATATTAGAATTGAGTACATAAGATTCTTGTTTCTCCATTCTTAAAGGTATAAAGTCTCTATCTTTTTAATGACTGAATAGTATTCCAAGGTATATATATAGAACAGCTGATTCCTGGATTGGTGGACATTTAGGCTGTTGATACATTTTGGCAATTGTAAATTGAGCTGCAATAAACAGTCTAGTGCAAATGTCCTTATGGGAAAAGGATTTTTTTTTTCTTCTGGGTAGATGCCCAGTAATGGGATTGCAGGTTCACATGAGAGGTCTAGTTTGAGTTCTTTGAGGGTTCTCCATGCTTCCTTCCAAAAAGGTTGTATTAGTTTGCAATCCCACCAGCAGCGTAAAAGTGTTCCCTTCTCTCCACATCCACACCAGCCTCTGAAGTTTTGAGATTTTGTTACGTGGGCTATTCTTGCTGGGGTTAGGTGATATCTTGGGCTGTTTTTTTTTTTTTTTTTTTTTTTGTAGAGACAGAGTCTCACTTTATCGCCCTGGGTAGAGTGCTGTGGCGTCACACTGCTCACAGCAACCTCCAGCTCTTGGGCTTAAGCGATTCTCTTGCCTCAGCCTCCCTAGTAGCTG
>CAUYON010067876.1:0-27365 GCA_963573935.1 Arctocebus calabarensis | reverse complement strand
GCCCTGGGTAGAGTGCCGTGGCGTCACACTGCTCACAGCAACCTCCAGCTCTTGGGCTTAAGCGATTCTCTTGCCTCAGCCTCCCTAGTAGCTGGGACTACAGGCGCCCGCCACAGCGCCCGGCTATTTTTTTTGTTGTTTTGCAGTTCGACCGAGGCCGGGCTTGAACCCACCACCTTCGGTATATGGGGCCAGCGCCCTGCTCACTGAGCCACAGGAGCTGCCCAGTATTGATTTTTTTATCCTGAGATGCTACTATATTCCTTGATCATTTGTTAGAATTTTGTAGTTGCGTCCCTGAGGTACTCCAGATATGCAATCATATCATCTGTGAAGAGTGAAAGTTTGATCCTCTGATCCTACATGGATACCCCTGATCAACTTCTCCTGCCTGATTGCAATGGCTAAAACTTCTATTACAATGTTAAAAAGCAGTGGAGACAATGGACCACCTTGCCTGGTTCCTGATCTGAGTGGAAATGTTTTCAATTTAACTCCATTTAGTATAATATTGGCTGTGGGTTTCCTGTAGATTTAAGAAATGTCCCTTCTATACCAATTTTCTTAACTGTTCTAATCATGAAAGGATTCTGGATATTATCAAAAGCTTTTTCTGCATCAATTGAGAGAATCATATGGTCTTTGTTTTTTTTTTTTATTTTGTTTATTTGATGTATTACATTTATAGATTTACATATATTGAACAAGCCTTAAGACCCTGAGATAAAACTCACTTGGTCATGTTGTATAATGTGTTTAATGTGTTGCTGAATTCTGTTTACTAGGACCTTATTGAATATTTTTGTATCAATATTCATTAGAGATATTGGTCTATAATTTTCTTTCCTTGTTAGGTCTTTTTGTGGTTTGAAGATCAAGGTGATATTTGCTTCATAGAATGTGTTGGGAAGTATTCCTTCTTTTTCTATGTTTTGAAAAAGGTTAATAATATAGGTACTAGTTCCTCTTTAAAAGTTTGGTAGAATTCTGATGTAAAGCCACCTGGACTTTTCCATTTAGGGAGATTTCATATAGTTGATGCCTTTTCAGAATTTGATATAGGCTTCTTCAACATTTCCATTTCTTTCCAGCTAAGTCTATTTGGTGGTGTCCCTCCAATGGCCTATTTCCTTCAGATTTTCATACTTCTGAAAATAGAGGTTTTTTGTAATATTCACTAAGGATTTTTTGAATTTCTGAGGAATCTGTTGTCATTTCATGTTTGTCATTTCTGATTGATGAAATTAGGTGTTTTACTCTTTTTTTTCTGGTTGGGTTAGCCAAAGGTTCATCTATTTTATAGACCTTTTCAAAAAAACAACTTTTTGTTTCATTTTCCAGTTGCTTGAGATGTCCCATTAAGTTCTTGACTCTTTCTGTTCTCTTGAGGAATGCTTGCAATGCTATAAATTTCCCTCTTAGGACTGCCTGGTGGTACCCTAGAGGTTCTGGTAATTAATGTCTTCTTCATCGTTTTATTCCAAAAATTTGATAATTTCCATCTTAATCTCATCTATGACCCAGCTATCATTCAGCATAAGTTTATTTAGTTTCCATGTTGTTGTGTGAGTATGCAGATTCCTTTTGTTACTGAGTTCAATTTTTATTCCATGATGGCCCGAGAAGATACAAGGAATTATTTCTATTCTTTTAAATTTCCTGAGGGTAGACATAAGACCTAAGATGTGATCAATTTTGGAGGCTGTTCCATCGGATGATGAGAAGAATGTGTATTCAGTTTTGTTAGGATGAAATGTTCTGTAGATGTCTGTTAAAACCAATTGTTGAATGGTTAAGTTTAAGTCTGAAATTTCTGTGCTTAGCTTCTTTTTCAGGATCTGTCCAACACTTCCAATAAAATCTTCAGCTATTATGGTGCTGAAGGATATCAAGTTTCTCATGTCTGTTAGGGTCTCTTATAAATTGAGACACATTCTGGTTGGCTGCATAAATGCTAGTAATTGAAATCTGATCATGTTGAGTGTTTCCCTTAACAAATATGAAGTGACCATCCTTATCTTTCCCCACTTTTGGTTTAAAGCCTATTGTGTCATTGATTGTGTGAATAAAATTGCAACACTTGCTTTTTTTCTGATTTCCATTTGCCTGAATTATAGATGTCCATCCCTTTACCTTGAGTCTATATTTATCTTTTAAGGTAAGATGAGATTCTTATATGCAGGAGATATCTGGCCTGAGTTTTTGTACCCATTCAGCTAACCTGTGCCTCTTTAGAGGACAATTTAATCCATTCATATTCATTGAGAATATGTATAAGCCTGGCAGTATTTTGACTGCAGGTTTTTTGAAAGTCCAGTGGATATTGATCAAAAGTTTGTGAGTGAGTTTCCTTTGCTGGTAGAGCATTGTGCTGTTCATTGTGGATAATGGGTCTGATAATATTCTGGAGAACTGGCTTAGTTATGGAAAATTACTTCAACATGTGAATATCATTAATATGTTTAATTTCTCCATCATAAATGAAACTCGGTTTAGCTGAATATGGGACACTGGGTTGAAAGTTGTTTTGTTTTAAGAGGTTGAAGGTCAATGACCTTCCTCTTTTGGCTTGGAAAGTTTCAGCAGAGAGATCTGCAGTCATTTTAATATTCTTTGCCTTGTACGTTATGGTTTTCTTACGTCTGTCTGCTTGCAGAATTTTATACTTCAAATGCACTTTGGTAAAATTAATTATAAGGTGTGTGGGAAAGTTTTATTTTGATTAAGTCATGCTGGGTTTCTGAAACTATCTGCTATCTGAATTTCAATATCTCTTGCCATATTTGAGAAATTCTCCTCAATTATTTCTTGGAGTAGAGAATCAGTGCCTTTAGGAACAACCTCTTCACCTTCATTAATTCCTATAAGGCAAATGTTTGCTTTTTTGGAGTTGTCCCATAGCTCTCCAAGATGATGATGCATTTTTGCTCTCCACTTCTCTTCCTCTTTGAGTGTTGGGAGTATTCAAAAGCTTTGTCTTCAATGTCAGAAATCCATTCTTCTGCCTGCTCCATTCTGTTCCTGAGGAGTTCTGCTATATATCTCATAACTAGTAGGGCTGCAAATTCTTTTCCAAATGTGTCAAAATCTTTGGTGATTTTGTCTTTGAATTCATGGAATTCTTTTTTTTTTATTAAATCATTTGTACATAGATCATACATTCATTTATGCCATTACGAGATTCTATATGTTGATTACTTGCATAAGTTGGAGCGCTTACATTCTACTAATTAACATAGCTTTCACCTCATTTACCTAATTACAGAATTCAAACATTTGTGTTCTACACCTGATAGATCCAACTTCTACTGGCAATATGCTCCATAGGTGTGGTTCCCCCTTCTAACCCTCCTTCTATGAACCCACTCTCCTCCCTTCCCCTTTCAATGCTGTTCTCTCCTTTATCCTAGGCTATAGTTGTGTTTCATTTTTCATATGCAAGTGTGAGTGATTATAAATTGTTTTCACGTTAGTACTGAGTACACTGGACATTTTTTGTTCCATTCCTGAGATACTTTACTAAGAAGAATAATTCCTGCTCCATCTATGTAAACATAAAAGAGGCAAAGTCTCCATTTTTTAATGCTGCATAGTATTCCATGGACTACATATACCATAATTTATTAATCCATTCATGGGTCAATGGGCACTTGGGCTTCTTCCATGACTTGGCAATCATAAATTGGCCTTCTATGGACAATCTGGTGCAAATATATTTATTGTAAGGTGATTTTTGGTCCTTTGGATATACATGTGGAAGAGGAATTGTTGGATCAAAGAGCAGGTCAACATTTAGATCCCAGAGTATTCTCCAAACATCCTTCCAAAAGGGGTGAACTAGGTTGACTCCCCACCAGCAGTGCAGAACTGTTCTCTTTTCTCCACATCCACACCAACATCTATGGTTTTGGGATTTTATATTGTGGGCTACTCTTACTGGAGTTAGATGGTATCTCACAGTAGTTTTGGTTTCCATTTCTCTGGTGATTAGAGATGATGAGCATTTTTTTCATGTGTCTGTTGACCATGCACCTGTCTTCTTCAGAGAAGCCTCTGTTCATGTCTCTTGCCCCAAATGAAATGGAATCACTAGTTTTTTTCTTAATAATAAGTTTGAGTTATTTATGGATTCTGGTTATTAGACCTTTGTCAGAAATATAACTTGCAAAAATCCTCTCCCCTTCTGAGAGCTGAGTATTTGCTTTACTTAGTGTGTTCTTGGCAGTGCAGAAGCTTTTTAATTTGATCAGATCCTAGTAGTGTATTTTTGATGTTCATTCAATTGCCCGGGGTGTCCTCCCCATAAAGTGTTCACCCAGGCCAATTTTTTCAAGCATTTCTCCTGCATTCACTCTAAGAATTGCTATAATTTCATGTCTTAAGTTTAAAGTCCTTTAACCAGTGAGAGTCAATTTTTGTTAGGGGAGAAAGGCATGCGTCCACTTTAAGTCTTTTACAGGTCATCAGCCAATTCACCCAGGACCATTTATTGAATAGGGAGTTTTTCCCCCAATTTATATTTTTGATAGTCTTATCAAAAATAAAATGACTATAAGTGTCTAAGTTCACCTTTTGGTCTTCAAATCTGTTCCATACATCTACCTCTCTATTTTTGTGCCAGTACCATGCTGTTTTGATGACTATTGATTATAGTAGAGCATGTTTCCTCCTGATTTATTTTTATATCTGAATAATGTCTTGGCTATTCAGGTTTTTTTCTGTTTCCATATAAAACAAACTACTAATTTTTCCAGGTATTTAAAGTATGACAAAGGTGCTTTAACAGGGATTGCATTAAATCTAAATTACTTTAGATAGTATAGACATTTTAACAATGTTGATTCATCCCAGCCATGAGGATGGTATATTTATCCATTTGTTAACATCTTTAGCTTTATCTTTTCTCATAGTTTCATAGTTCTCTTTATGGAGATCTTTCACGTCTTTAGTTATATACACTCCCAGATATTTCATCTTCTTTGCCACTATTGTAAAGGGAATAGAGTCCTTGATTGTTATTTCACCTTGACTATTGTTGGTATATGTAAAGGCTACAGATTTGTTAGTGTTTTGTATCCTGAAATGTTGCAGTATTCCTTGATCACTTCTAGGAGTTTTGTAGTTGATTCCCTGGGGTTTTCCAGATATATAATCATATCATCTGCATAGAATGAGAGTTTGATCTCCTCTGGTCCTATTTGAATCCCCTTCATTTACTTCTGTTGCCTGATTGCAGTGGCTAAGACTTCCATTACAATGTTAAAAAGCAGTGGAGACAGAGGGCATCCTTGCCTGGTTTCTGATCTGAGTGGAAATGTTTTCAATATTACTCCATTCAATACAATATTGGCTGTGAATTTGGGGTAAAGAGCCTCTATCAGTTTAAGAAATGTTCTTTCTATACCTATTTTCTTAAGCATTCTGATCAAGAAAGAATACTGGATATTGTCAAAAAGCTTTTTCTGCATAAATTGAGAGAATTACATGGTATTTCTTTTTAATTCATTTATGTGATGTATTATATTTATGGATTTATATATATTTAACCATTCTTGGAACTCTGAGGTGTAACCCACCTGGTCATGATGTATAATTTGTTTGATGTGTTGTTGGATTCTGTTTACTAGGATCTTATTGAATATTTTTGCATCAATATTCATTAGAGATATTGTTCTATCATTTTATTTTCTTGCTGTTTTTTTTTCCTGGTTTGAGTATCTGGGTGATATTTGCTTTGTAGAATGTGTTGGGAGGTATTCCTTCGTTTTCTAAGTTGTGGAAAAGGATAAGTAATACAGGTAGCAGTTCCTCTTTAAAGGTTTGGTAGAATTCTGTTGTGAATCCTTCTGGTCCTGGGCTTTTATTTTTGGGGAGATTTCTTATAGTTGATGCTATTTCAGAACTTGTTATAGGTTTGTTCAACATATCCAGTACTTAAGTCTATGAGGGTGACATTTTTCCAAATATTGATCTATTTCCTTAATATTTTCATACATCTGAGAATAGAATTTTATATAGTATCCATTAAGGTGTTGTTGAATTTCTGAGGAGTCTATTGTTATTAGGACTTTATCAATTCTGATTGATGAAATTAGGGATTTATTCTTCTACTTTTCATTAGGTTAGCCAAAAGTTTTTCTGTTTTATTGACCTTTTCAAAAAAACAGCTTTTTGATTGGTTCATTAGTTGTATGATTCTTTTGTTTTCAATTTCATTTAGTTCTGCTGTAATTTTAGTTATTTCTTTCATTCTGCTGGGTTTAGGGTTGGAATGTTCTTCCTCTTTCTGTTGCCTGAAGTGTCCTATTAAGATGATAAAATCCTCACTTATTGTTCTCTTGAGGAAGACTTACAACACTATAAATTTTCCTCTTAGGACTGCCTTTGTGGTATCACAGATGTTCTGATAGTTCATGTCTTCATTATCATGTTGTTCCAAAAATTTGATAATTTCCTTCTTGATCTCATCTGTGACCCAACTATTGTTCAGCATGAGGTTATTTAGTTTCCATGTTTTTGTATACATATACAGATTCCTTTTATTACTGAGTTCATCTTTGATTCCATGATGGTCTGAGAAAATACCAGGAATGATTTCTATTCTTTTAAATTTGCTGAGGTTTGATTTGTGACCTAAGATGTGATCAATTTTGGAAGATGATCCATGTGCTGATGAGAAGAATGTGTATTCAGTTTTGTTAGGATAAAATGTTCTGTAGATGTCTGTTAGATGCAAATGTTGAATGGTTAAGTTTATGTCTAAAATTTCCTTGCTTAGCTTCTTTTTGGAGGATCCATCCAACACTGCCAAAGGAGTGTTAAAGTCCTTTGGGTTAAAGTTATGGTGTTGGAGGAAACCATGCTGCTCATGTCAGTTAGAGTTTCTCTTATAAATTGAGGCACATTCTGGTTGGGTGTATAAATGTTGATAATTGAAATCTCATCATGTTGAGTGTTGCCCTTAACAAATAAGAAGTGACCACCGTTATCTTCCCTTACTTTTATTAGTTTAAATCCTATTGTGTCTGTGAATAAAATTGCAACATCTGCTTTTTTTCTACTTTCCATTTGCCTAAATTATAGATGACCATCTCTTCACCCTGAGTCTATGTTTATCTCTGAAGGTAAGATGAGATTCTTGAATGCAGCAGATGGCTGGCCTGAGTTTTTGTATCCAGTCAGACAACCTGTGCCTATTTAGTGGGCAATTTAAGCCATTCACATTAATAGAGAGTATTGATAAGGCAGATAAAGTTTTGGATTTCAAGTTTTTTGAAAGTCCAGTGGACATTTTTAATCCTTTCACCACTGTGGAAGTTGGAATTTGATCAAAAGTTTCTGAGTGATTTTACTTTGTTGGTGGAGGATTGTGCTGTTCATTATGGAGGATAGGTCTGAGAATATTCTGGAGAGCTGGTTTACTTATTGCAAATTTCTTAAACATGTGAATGTCATTAAAGCATTTAATTTCTCCATCACGGATAACACACAGTTTAGCTGGATACAGTATCCTGGGTTGAAAGTTATTTTGTTTTAGGAGATTAAATGTCGATGACCACCTTCTTCTAGCTTGAAAGGTTTCAGCAGAGAGATCTGCAGTCATTCTAATATTCTTCCCCTTGTAGGTTATGATTTTCTTACATCTTACAGATTGCAGAATTTTCTCCTTCATATTAACTTTGGCTAAGTTAATTATAATGTTTCTATGATAATTTTTATTTGGGTTGAATCATGCTGGTATTCTGAAAATGTCTGTCATCTGAATTCCAGATTCTCTTGGCATGTTTGGAAAATTATCTTCATGAAAATTATCTTTCATGAAGTAAAGCATCTGTATCATTTGCTGCAACCTCATCACCTTCAGGTATTCCTATAAGGGGAACATTAGATCTCTTTGAATTATCCCAGAACTCTTTTGGAGAATGATCCATTTTTGTTCGACACTTTTTTCCTCCTTGAGCATTTGGGAATGTTCAAAGGCTTTGTCTTCAATTTCAGAGATCTTTTCTTCTCCTTGCTCCATTCTGTTATGAGGGTTTCTACCATATTTCCCAGATCTTTCAGGGTAGAAGTTCTTGACTCAATGTGTCAAAATCTTGCTGATTTTTATCTTTGAATTCATTGAATTCTTGAGACATAGTTTGAATTACTCCTTAAAATTCGAATTCCATCATTACCTCCATTTTGTTGAACTTATTGGCTATCCAAATTCTGAACTTGATTTCTGACATCTCAGCCATTTGTTATGAATGGGATCTTGTTCTGTGTCTGTCATATCCTTCCTTAGGGGAGGTTACCTACTCTGATTATTCATGTTTTCAGAATTTTCCTATTGATTCTGCCTCATTATTGTTTTTCACCATTGGCTAGGTGGGCAGGTAAGGTGAAATTGGATTGAGAGCTTCTGGAATTGTAGTTAATCAGTCTTTTGTCAAGGATCTGGGACTGATAACTGCAGTTATTTCCCCAATGGCTTTGCAAAGGACCCATACTGTATTACAGTCTGAGCCTGAGGAAACCTGCTTGATGTAGTGGTGTTAGTTAGCTCTGTCTTGTATTCACCTGGTTCTTGTCCAATCCTAGTGGGTCAGTGACTCTGGTGAAGACTTTGCTGTGTAGAAATACAAGCAACTAAGACACTCTATCCCCCACGGACAACAACTGGAAGAGGAAAATCAACCCTTCCCATTATTACACAAGCAGGGTACCACCCAAGAGGATCCTTGGGTGATTGGCCCAGGTTAGGAGTTCCACACCAATTGACCCAGTCAGTACAAACTTTCCAGTGGGAGAGTTTGAAAGGTCTCCAGCAACTAGATGGCAGAGGTGTGCTGGATGCTCACATTTGGATCACCCAGGTGCTTTATTTAATCAGAATGGCCCACCCGGTAGCAGAGTTGGACCAGGGGGCTGAGTCTCTTTCTCCATTTTGCTCTTCTTTTGTGCCCAGTAACTGGTGACCCCAAAGGACTGTACTCCTGCTCCCTCCAATAAGCAGATGTGCCATGGCTTAGTGCCTGTCAGAGTCAAAGGAAGGTCAATACCCCTTCGGCCCATCCACTACCCTCTGCTACCACCCGCTGGGGGATCTGTAGCCTGTCTCCCTCGAGTACCCAATAACCACTTGCGAGTATTCCACCTGGACTTGGTCTAATCCTGAGGGTAATAAGTCAGCGAATACTTTTCTCCCTTAGGCACCTCGCCTTTGCTCCTGCCGCTCTGCAGCACTGGTATCCCTATAGAGTGAGTTCTGGTTTCCTCTAGCAGTCGTCAGTGACGTGGAGGTGTCTCTCCAAGATTAGACCCAAGTGGGATCACCCTATTTTTGCTGGATCTTTGTGGGGAGTGACCCTGCACTGCTCACCCATGACTCCCCCAGCCAGGGAGTTCTGGCTGTGGGAGAAGCTCTGGGAGTGTGGGGCATATGGATCCAATAGCAGGGCAGGGGATGCTGCACATGGTTTTGGCAGTGCCTGGATCCCAGTGACTTTGGCTAGGAGAGCACTCAGCTCATGATTCTGGCTTGGAAGGGGAAGGGGGGGCGGCATGGAGGCAGGGTGGGTGCAGGGAGCAGGGCGCAGGACACGTGGCTATAACTCTCTCTGGCCAGGTGGAGGCACGGCCCGGAGGCACTGGGGGTAGGCTGCTGGACTTGTGACTCTAGCAGTCTCTGGCTGTTGGGGGCACGATGTGAAGGCAAAGAGGGCACTGGTGGCAGGGGGGTGGGATGTATGGCTCTATCAGTCTCTGGCCAGTTGAGGGCTTGCCGAAGAGGCAAGTAGGGCACTGGGGATAGGGCGCGGGACACGTGGCTCTAACAGACTCTGGCCAGGTGGAGGGTGGGGTGCTTGGTTCAGCAGACTGGGAGAGGGTCACTGCTCATGAGCCTCCTCCCACAGTCTCTGCATGGGTTAGCCTTCTGGTTCTTCAGGTAAGGGAGTAAGGGTGGACTGGAAGTTCAGAATGGCAGGGATAACTTTAGTTTAATTTTTCTGCCTGCCAAGAGAGTGTTCAGAGTCATAGCAGGATCTCTCTGGGGTAGTAGTCCCCACTTTCTACAGCTCTCACCCATAGGGTGAGACAGAGGTCCTCAGTTTGCCACTCGCCTGCAGAAAACCTACAGGAGCAAACGAAGACAAAAAAAAAAAAAATCAAACAAACACAGCTTTCTTGCAGGGGGGATGAACACTTTTCCTTCTGGATGAATTTTGTACCTGAAACTTGCTTTCTTGGAGTCACAGCTTGCCTCAGTAGAGGTGACCTGAAGTTATCACTTCTCTGTCGGCTCTGTTTCCTGTCTTCAGCTTAATTGGGCACTTTCTGGATGTTATTATTCCCTCTGGACAGGAGCTTCTGTTGGAAGCTGCCTCGAGTAGGCCATCTTGGCTCCCCCCTGAATTTATGGAATTCTTGAGAAAACTATTGAATTATTCCTAGAATTTCTAACTCCAATGTTACTTCCATTCTGTTAATCTTATTTGCCATCCAGATTCTAAGTGAAATTTATGACATGTCAGCCATTTGTTTAAGGATGGGATCTTCTGCTGTGTCAGCTTTATCATTCTCTGGGGGTGTAGATATACTCTGATTATTCATGTTGTCAGACTTTTTACTCTGATTCTGCCCCATGATTGTTTTCAACTGTTTGGTTAGATGAGCAGGTAAGGTAAAAATGAATTGGATGGCTCCTGGAATTGTGGTTAACCAGCCCTTTGCCAAAGAGATGGGACTGGTGACTATAGCTTTTCCCCTACAGCTTTGCAAAGGACCATATAGTACTATAGCCTGAGATTCTGGGGACCTACTTGGTGTGGTAGGGCTAGGTAGCTCTGTCTTGTATTCAACTGGTCTCTGTCCAATCCTAGTGAATCAGTGACTCTGTATTGAAGTCTCAGGTGAGGAAAAATATAAGCAACTAAGAAACTCTTCCCCCCACAGGCAAAAACTGGAAGAGGAAAATCAAACCTTCCCACCACAGCATAGGCAGGGTACCATCTTGGAGGGTCTTTGGATGATTGGCCCAGGTCCAGAATTCCAAACCAATTATCCCAGTAAGCACCAGCTCTCAAGTGGAAGAGTTCAAAAAGTCTCCAGCAACTAGATAGCAGGGGTCTATTGCCAGCTCATGTGTGGTTTGCTGTGGTATACTGTAGAATCAGAAAGGCCTGCCCTGTAAAAGAGTTTGACTAGGTGGGGCACTTTCCCCACCTTGCACCTACTTCACTCCCAGTCACTGGTAACCCCACAGGGCTGTGGCTCAGTTCCCTCCAATAAGTAAATGTGCCAGGGCTTTGCACCTGCCAGAGTCAAAGGAAAGTCAATGCCTCCCCTCCCTGGCCACTACCCTCTGCCACCAGCTAACAGGGGGAGCTGAAACCTGCCTGCTTCAGGTACTCAATGGCAACTGGGGAGTGTTCTACCTCAGCTCAGTCAAAAGCTGAGGATAACAAGTCAACAAATATTTTTCTCCCTTGGCACTGTGCCTTTTCCCCAGCTGCTCTGAAGTTCTGGTATCCCTATATGGTGAGGTCTGGCTTTCTATGGCAGTCCTCAGAGTTGGGGCCTTGTCTATCTAAAATTAGACCCCAGAAGTAACACTATACTATTACTAAAGCTTCATGGGAAGTGTCTCTGTGCAGCTCCATGGTGGCTCCCGTGGCTTCCGCAGCCAGGGCGGCAGCCAGTGCAGCATAGGTTGCATGACGATTGTGGCCAGGGCAGTGCAAGTTGCACAGCAGCAGCAGTGGCAGTACAGGTCATGCAGCAGCAGCAGGAGTGGACACAGAAGCACAGGTCATGTGGCTTACAAACTTCTGCCCGCCACTGATTTGCACTATTGCAGTGCCAAGCCAAAAAGCCTATCGCTTTTATCTGTCTGCACTGCTACTGGGCTCACTGTTACAGTGCAGCTTTACTACCACAGCCACTTTACTACCACTTGAAATACCCAGGCCTACCAATAAAACCCAGACACTCTGGTCTCTGCAGGGTTAGGCTTCTGGACCACCAGGCAAGGGGGTAAGTGGAGACTGAGAGTTCAAAATGGCAGTGAAAACATTTCTTCAACTTTCATGCTTGGCAAAAGAATGCCTAGACTCACATCAGGGTCCTTCTGGAGAAGTAGTCCTCACTTCCAGCAACTCTCTCCTGTGACGTGAGACAACCTCAGAGGTCCTCAGTTAACCATTTGTAGAGATTCCACAGTGAGGAAACAAACAAACAACAACAAAAAAAACAACTCTCTTAGGGGAGGGGACAGACACTCTTTTTCTTTGGGATGAGTTTTGTACTTGAAATTTGCTTCCTTGCAGTCGGAGCTTGTCTCAGCAGAGGTAATGTGCAGTTTCACTCTTCTCTCTCAGCTTGGCTCCTGATCTTCAGCTTTATTGGTTACTTTCTGGTCATTATCCTTCCCTGTGGACAGAAGCTTCTGTTGAAATCTGGGTCTATTTGGCCATCTTCCTCCTCCCCCCAAATCCAAAAAGTCATAAAAATCAGCTCAGTTCCATGTAATTCATTTTTATTCTGTTTGAGGTTAAGTTAGCAATACTCATAGACATGTTAGTTTTCTAATTAAAGTCCTGGATGTTTGTTTTTAGTCCCATGGTATACAATCTCTAAAGCTATCAGAACTTTCTATTGAGAGAACCTATCAGCCTTTCCAGTAGTTGGACTTAGTCAAATTAAAAACAAACAAACAAAAACCGTTCTGTGATGAATCAAATGAAAATAACTGTCTGTAGAAGACAGAGGTTTTAGAATAGTCATTGTTGAGACATTTGAGAAATTTGACAAACAAAGGTGGTTCTCATGTGGTGTGCAATAATTTAACATAATAACCATAATTATTACTGATAACATAGACATACCAATATTTTTAAATGTTTCAATATATTTAAACAACACTCATATATATATACATAAACATAATCTAAAACAAAATGAACACCATTTTATACTTGAAAATGTTTCCTAGGCAGTTTTAACACACCAAGTAAGTCTAATATGTCTTTTTTAGACTTTATAAGGTCCTAATGTTTAAAAACTAATTTGCACTTTCACAGAGCCAGGCTTGACAGCTTCCAATCTTTGTCTGTCTGAACTACTATTGGGCTCACTAGTAGCCCAAGATCAAATTTAGAATTTTGATTTTGGAGGTTTGTCAAATAGTAAAGGCTTAAGGATCACAAGTCAAAAGTTTTAAAGGCAATAGAGGAGGTTACATTGATGAAAACCTTAACCCTTTTACATTTCAGCTTTTTCTTTTTAGCTAAAATCCTAATAAAGGCAACACAGAGATTATCTTGATAAGGCATAATAAAACCTTTCCTTCTGTTAAGCCAGTTACTGAAAATGTTAAAAAAAAATGTATAGTTGAATTTTTTAATTAAAGAAAAATAGATCATGCTCACCTCCTAGCACTCTGGGAGGCTGAGGCAGGTGGTTTGCTTGAGCTCATGACTTAAAGAGCAGCCTGAGCAAAAGTTAGACCCTGTCTCTACTAAAAATAGAAAAACTGAGGCAAGAGGGTCACTTAAGCCCAAGTTGGAGGTTGCTGTAAACCATGACCATTCAGGGTGACAGCTTGAGATTTTGTCTCAAAAAAAAAAAAAAAAAAAGAAGAAGAAGAAGAAGAAAGAAAGAGAGCGAAGGAAGGAAGAAAAAAAACAGGTCATGCAATTTTATATATCATGAGTGGATTCATATTTTGAGAAAATTTTGCTGTTTTAATCAAATTTCATAATTATAGCCATCTGGGTCACATGTAAATTCCTTTATAAATTCCATCTCCTAAGTTTTATCCAACCTGTACAGATAAGCTACAAACATTAAAAACTTCCTCTTTTGTCCTCACTTTCCCTTTCTTTAAATGACTAATCATTTTATTTCAGACAGGAAAAAAGTTTACGATACAAGATTCTTTCTTATACAATAACATTTTCTCTTTGGCTTAACCTTTCTCACTAAAAATGTTTTTCATAAAACAGAATTATAGTTCATTAAAATGTTAGTCATTCACTTAGTGAAACTGATAGAAGATTTTGGAAGGGAAAAATCTTATTTTGTTTTAGCAAAGAGTCAGTTTTTTCAATCATAAACAGCTAAAGTATTATACTTTATAAATGATGCAGATATTTTTATGATTATCTTTCTAACTTACCATAACATAACTTTACTATTTTAAGTTATTCAAAATGGTTTGAAACCACAACATTGGCACTATCCTTCATGTCTTTTCTCATTTTCATAAGTTTCAAATGGCCACCCAGCATTAAAAATGGCTGTAAAGGACAGGACCTATTTGTGTCCTTAACAAACAAATGGATAAATTATTATAATTTTTTTGGAGGGGAGTGGCAGACTTTCACTCTGTTGCCCTGAGTAGAATATAATACCATCCTCACAGCAATGTCAAACCCTTGGGCTCAGGAAATCCTCTTGCCTGAGCCTTCTAAGTAGCTGGGACTACTATAGGTACCCACCACAACACTTGGATAATTTTTCTTTTTTAATTAGAGACAGGGTTTCACTCTTGCTCAGGCCAGTCTCAAACTCCTGTGCTGAGGCAATCCACCTGTCTTGGCCTCCCAGAATACTAAGATTACAGCAGTGAGCCACTGCTTCTGGTTTGTGTCCTTCATTTATTCACCAGATGCAAAGACAAAAAAAAAAAAAAAAAAGGATTAACTGGAAGTTTCACTTTCCCCAGGAATAGCCATGAGTCAAAGCTGGAGCATGGAAGAAGGTGCCGTGTGGGTCGCACTTTGCTTTATAACTGCTGGCCTAAGCCATGGAGAACAAGTCTGTATGCCTCACCACAGCGACTTATCTGACCTCAGAGTTCAGACTCTCAAAATTGAGGACATAAGTTCACAAATTCAGCAAAGTTTAGAAATATTATAGAAATGGCAGTTTCATAACTTTTAGACATCTGAACTTTAATAACAGTTTTAAAACTAGTCTTGTTTATCAAAGATTACCCAAGTCATGTGATTTAAAAGGAATTTGAGTTTTCCTTGCTTTCCTGATAAAATATTTGGTTTAAGTACTTACTTTTCTTTTTAAAGCAATATAATTAGAGATCTTTTGCATATTTTAGTAGTGAACTATCATAAGAATATCACATATACAGACACAAATATTCGTCCAGGCAGAAGCAGAATTTTTTGTTGTTTGCTTTTAAACATCTTTTTATTCAGACTATTAAACTTAATTACCTAAAGTATTTATCTTAGCAGTTTACCTAGGTTTTAATTGTCATGTTAAGTTGTTTTCTGTTAGCCATTTGTGGATCCTATAAATTAGATGCATAATACAAACCAGTGATTAAAATATAGTTTTAATTACTCATTTTAAACTCATAAGTCCAACTTAAAAAAAAAAACCTAAGTATTTTAATAAGACTTGGTATTTCGAACAATACAACATTATTATAATAATTCAAGGACTCATTTATCAACTTTTTTTCCTCCAGAGTCTGTGTCTCAATAAAATTTCATTGCCTTCTTAGTCAGTGGTGGGTACCTATGCTGAGATCATCTGATAGAATCTATTCCAAAGGGCTGTTTTAGGAAGAGGGGCTTGAGCTCCCCTAATAAAGACCAGAAACAGAAACAGCAGATTTCTTGAGAATAAAATAATAACTAATGAGGACTAAAATTCTCAGGGTGCAACCAGAATAAAGCAAGTGGAACTTACTAATAGTTGTTGTGAGTGCGTGAAAGCAGAGCCCAAAGACTACCAGAAGCGATCTCCTAGCAGCGCTGCTAAGAGCATATGAGCATTGTACCAACAGGCCCACCTATTCAGAGGACAGCTAGGCTCCTCTGGAATTTACTGGGGCAGTCTAAGGGTCCCTTCATAGTTGCCAAAAATGTTACAAAAGAGGATCTGGCCACCTGTCACTGTCAGCCAATATGCAGAGATAGGGTACTAGATCCAAACGAACTTTATATTCAGAAGGCCAGCAGTTTTGGAGAATAGTGAGAGTAGTCTCTGACTTTTGTTTTCTCTCAAGTACAATTTTAATAGTTTTTATAATGGGAATACAAGGAAACAACCCTAGAAAGTTTTAACTTTATCTGATAGAAAGTAGCATCAAAGTAGTCTTCAATGTGACAATGTAAAATGTATAAACAATAGAAAGGTAATTTTTAATTAACAAAATATCTGAGAGAATCATTAATGAAAGCATCATATCATTAAAATAACTTTTACTCTACCAATATCACATCTACTGTCTATGTGTGACTACTTCCTCAAACTCCTGAGTTAAAAATTCTCAGATAATCATACAAAGTGTGTGGGGAAGGCTAATCAGATGAAGTCAGCTGTACTGCTTCAGCTCAGCTTCTCAGAATCCAACTTGCTGCTTTTTTGGCTTCCGGGCAATTATTCTCATGTGTACACACTTGAAGCTGGTGTAAAAATTTCTCATTGTCACCTTCTGGTGATATTGCCAACAACCAAACTTTGACAAGGGATGTAGGTAGATTAGGAAGATAACAGAAAGTCTTCTAGGACACTCAGAATAAATGTGGCACCAATAAATGTGTCAACCTAGAAAAAAATCATAGACAAGTTGAGTTGAAAAATGATTCAGAATAGTGAGGTTTTCATAAAATAAATTTTAGAACACCTAAGTTCATATTTTTTGTCATTATTTTCCATGCAATCATAGAACTGCGGTAAGATAAAATTTTCACTCCTGTAATCACAGTAACTTGGGAGGCTGAGTGGGAGGATCACGTGAGACTAGGAGCTTGGGATCAATCAAATCACTACACTGCAGCCTGGGTGACAGATGAGGATTCTCTCTGAAATAAACAACATTCACATTTATACAAGGTCTAAGGAGTTATCTTCCATATCTATAATTATGAGGTAAAACTTTAAAGTGAAAGACATATTTGTGGGACAAATTTTCAGTGTTTTTATGTTTTCATTATACCTTAAAGATGCATTTAAAATCAAATCAAATGATAAATATTGTAAACACTTAGACAAAGATGCCAGTATTAGCAAATATTGACTTAGTGTTTACTACAGATGTATTAGTTTACACACTGTGTGTATTACCAGTTAATTCTATCCTCACAACCTCTGATGAGGCAGCTACTAATTACCACTCCCACAGTCCAGTTATGAAACTGCATTAAAACTCTGCAGAAAAGGAAGAGAAGAACATCAGCTTACCTTGTCTATTTCCTTACTCTCTGCTCACATCAACTATGTTAGAATATCTTTCTTTCTTTTTGAGGTAGAGTTTCATCATGTCACCCTCAATAGGGGGCTGTGGCATCATACTCTTGGGCTTAAGTGGTTCTTTTGCCTCAGCCTCCCAAGTAGCTGGGACTGCAAGCATCTGCCACAATGCCTTGCTATTTTGTTGTTGTTGTCATTGTTGTTTAGCAGGCACAGACTAGGTTCGAACCTGCCAGCTCCAGTGTATGTGGCTGGTGCCCTAGCTGCTGAGATATAGGCACCAAGCCAACTATGTTAGAGTATCTTTTCTCTTATAGAGCAAAGACTTTCTAGATGCTTCTTAAGAATTCTTATCCTATCTCAGGTCATGAAATTATGCTCTTAAATTCTAAACAATATACTGCTTCTTAAAAATAGTCTTTGATCCATCTGAAATTTATTTTGTATATAATTTAAGTTGAAGGTAGATTTTGTGTCTCTGTAGATATTTAATACTCTGGAACATTTGATGAAAATGCATCTTTTCTATGCTAATCCTTTTTATGCATTATTTGCTTATATATACATGTTTGTGTTCAAATGCCACAGTCTTCTTGAAAACCTAGTTCATTTCATATACTAATTTTTCCTCCAGAGCCCATACTGTAAGTCACTATGCTGTTTGGCAATAAAGACAGAGAAAAGGAAAAACATTCATACCTTTATGCAAGGCCACTATTCACAGTTTTAACCTAGAAAAAAATAAATGAGAGGAGGGTTTATTTCAGAACTTTAGAACATTGCTGTTGTTGCCTATGTCTCTAAGGTCCTAGTATATCTTAGATACCCCCTTACACAGCCACCCAAACCCTACTTTCCTTATTATTTTGTAGTATATTTGGGGGGGAGGAATTTATTTCACTTTCATGCCTCTTCATTTTCCTTTTCTGATTTTGGGGTCCAGGGAACTTCTACTCCAGCAGTTACAGAGAACAGGGCAAGAGCTTGTACAGACCTCCCTCTA
This sequence comes from Arctocebus calabarensis, assembly GCA_963573935.1. Classification (NCBI taxonomy): domain Eukaryota; kingdom Metazoa; phylum Chordata; class Mammalia; order Primates; family Lorisidae; genus Arctocebus; species Arctocebus calabarensis. Next base: position 9,157 of record CAUYON010067876.1, on the reverse strand, counting down.
TGCTTCCTTATAGGCCAGGAGTTCTCAACCTGTGTGTGGTAGCCCCTTTGTAACAATGAAAATACATCCTGCATATCAGATATTTACATTATGATTCATACCAGTAACAAAATTACAGTTTTGAAGTAGCAACGAAAATAATTTTATGGTTGGGGGTCACCACAACATGAGGAACTGTATTAAAGGGTCATGGCATTAGGAAGGTTGAGAACCATTGTTATAATCACCCACTGCCCAGTGGGCATGGCCTGCCTACTTCAGACCACATCCACCACAGGCCCTGCAGGGGAAGGCACAGCTGAGTCCAGAACTTCCTTGTAGGGTCTACAAAGCCGGTTGCTCTCTGTCCTCTCTAGGGTTGTTAGTTCTTTTGAATGAGGATCAAGGGTAGTCAGTAGTCATTCAGCCTTCAGATAATTTTTTGTAATATTTGCTCTTAGTGTTGGGTTTTTTTGGTGCATATTCCTTTAACATCCATGCATAAATAAAGTACTTTTGTCACATAAACATTATCCACAATAAAATTTGTATTTTTGTATTGTGGGTAAGGCCTTTCATCTCATTTTAACAATGTATTAGTAATCATTTTGTAAAATATTATTTTCAATTATTTTTATCTTTTCGTACATCACTAGAGAACAGGCGGCACCAGGGTCTTGGATGTTCCTGTCTACCTTCCTTTCTCCGTCAGTCAAAACCATCCTGAGGGCAGGATCCTGTCCTCTCAGTCATTTGGCAGGTATAGGTGAGCTCCATGGATCAGAAAAGTCAGAGTGGCTGGTTTGTAGCCATCTGGAATCCATACATGGAGGCTTAAGGCAGTCTGACAGGAAGGGAACGTAGTGGTCACAGCTGTTCAGTGAAGGACCCTGAGGCAGGGGCATGGGGAAAGTGATAAGCTGGGAGCAAAGTGCTGGTGCAAGGAGGTGGATAGCAGGGGCCAACAAGTAGTGTGCCGGGGCCAGTTGTACAGGACATTTCTCTGGTGGAATGCACATTCGCCCATCTATTTCTGTGTGTCTTCTTTTTGTTCTTTGATATTCTCATGCAAACCTTATTATTTTCCTGTGTTTGTCAGACTGTGACATGTGTTTTAACTTTATTCCTTCTGTTACCTTTTTATATAAGTATAAAGAAATATCTGAATTTATTATTGGTGAATTACACATAAGTGAAGAATTTTCCAACTTATTTATTTTAGATTGACAAATAATAATTGTATATATTGTTTACCATATGATACACCAATGGACTATAAAAAACTTGTCAACATATAGAGGTGATCAACATAAGTAACTAGGCCTACTGTACTGATATATATATATATGGTTCACGTCCAGTATATGAAAATGAGGTCAATGTAAGGAGGCAGTCGGTGTAGGGAGTGGTCAGCTATGGAGTTTCTATTGTATTTTGCTCTATTTATACATTGTAGAAAGGTGCAATAGAGCTAATTAACATATTCATCACCTCACCATTCTCATTTTGTGTGTGCTGAGAATGTTAAAAATCTATTACTTTAGCAATAGTGAAACTTTTAACTTAGTAAAGAAATGAAATTACCTCACTTAGTATGCCTTTCATAGATCATTTCTGAAAATTAATTATCTCGTCTTTTCCATGGTTTCAGGTGCTATGTTTTCTATCTAAAGTTTGAAGGCTTCTATTTTCTGAGACCTATTAAGCTAACCATTCATTTACAAACTCCAGTAACACAGTTTAACTTTGCCTTTTTTTTTTTTTAGTCTCATAACAATATGTTTTTTTCTTTTGTTCACTTTGTATTTCATTGGTTCTTCTTTTTCTATATTCTAAAGTTTGAAACTCAAATGATTGATTTTACATTTTCTCTCTCTTCTAAGGCACACATTCAGTACAGAGTGCCTCTACCCTGTACTTTTTGTGTTAAAACTTAAAAGTTACCTAAAGATATTTTCTTTAATCCATATGTTGCTTAGAAGTGTGTTATTTATTCCTTATGAACTTTGGGATATTCCAATTACTTTGCTAGTTATCCTTTGATTTCTATTTTAATTTTATTGTAGACTGAGAGCAGTCTTGGTATTGAGACAGGATATGATTTCAACTATTAAAAATGTGTTATGGTATATTTTATGCCCCAGAATGTGGTCTATCTTGGTGAAATTTTCATGTGGGCTGAATAAGAATATGTAGTCCAGGTGTGAAGGCTGGACACTTAGGGAGGACAAGATGTGAGGATTGCTTTAGTCCAGGATTTCAAGGTAAGCCTGAGCAAGAATAAGACCCTATCTCTACAAAAAGCAGAAAAGTTAGCTAGTCATGGTGGTACATTCATGTCAGTTCAGGTACTCAGGAGGCTGAGGCATGAGGATCACTTGAATCTAGCAGTATGAGGTTGCTGTGAGCTATGATGATTCCACTGGATTCTAGGTGCAGTGACAGAGCAAGACTTTGTCTCTAAAAAGAAGGGTGAGGAGAAGAAGGAAGGAAGAGGAGAAAGAGGAAAGAAGAAAGGGAGAAGAAGAAAGAAGAGGAGGAGAAGGAGGGGAAAAGGAACAGAGGACTAGGAAGAGTTAATATAGCTATTCTCGATTTCTCAGATTAGTGGTAGCATTATCATTCTAGTCATCCACCTTTATCATCCACCTTAAGACATATACAAATATGTCTTTATATTTTCTAACTTTTTTTTGTCTTTATTGTTCCACACTGTCAATTTCTGTCCTTCAACTGATGCTGTTATGCTACTGACTTTCAAATTGATTGCTACAATAAAATATTAATATATATCATATTTACTGTTTGCTTTTGCTTTTAAACTTTACTTTTGTCTTCATGTTATGCCTTTTTGGATTTTAAATGAACATTTCATATAATTCCATTTTATTTCCATTTTTAATATATCTTTTTTGCTTTTTTATGGTCATTCTAGGGAATAAATCTTATATTTTTCATATTCTTGATTTAATTTAACAGAAAAGTTTTTTGAAAATAACAGCATCAATGTATTTGAATATTTATATTTTATAGGTTGTGTATCTTTGTATCTTTGACAAAGTAATTCTATCTTAGGAAAAGTTTCTATCTTACATTTCAAAAATATCAGGCCATCAGGAACCAGAGCTTCACCTAATCAATAGAGAATAACGCAACCAGACAAAGGCATAACCCTTGAGTATCAGCCTTCACCAGAAGACTCTGGGAATTTAAAAAGAACAGGATTTCACCATATTGATGTTGCCATTTCAGTAGACATTGTCTTACTATCACTCATGATGACACCCCATTGTCTGCCACTAAAAGCTCTGCTAAAATCAAGGACTCTGCCTGGTAAGAAGTTGAGGCCTTTTTGGCTTAGCACAGGGCACCCTCCTTGTCCATGTCACTCTCCTTGGACTGGTTTCTGAATGCCTTTTCCTATAACCCTTTTCTCTTAATTACAAATATTACTATGATGTGTAAATGTTAATCTATAGCATTGATATGTATGTTAAGCATGCAACTACATGTATATGTGGTTAGCAATATTGACTGACTTGTTGATCAGCTTCTCCTTATGTGCCCTTGGATGAAACTACAGAGTGAACAAGTCATACTAAGATTTATCTTTTTGGGAACTCCAGGTAGGTCATGGTTTTTAGGATTGAATAGGTGTTGATAAAACACAGACTTTGTAGAAAAATACAACTGTATGTATACCTGCTTATGTCTGATCTTATACTACTCTATCTCTAACTATTGAGATGGCCGGCATCTGTCATCCACATTCAGGCAGATTTCCAAAACCAAAATAAATTGGCATTTATAATCACATAACTGGGATAACAGTTGACTCATCCTCTCAAACACAAGCTTATCAACACCAATCTATTATAATTATAGATTAGAAAAATCCCTAAAGTCAAAGTCTCCACTGAAACTTTAATTAGAAATTGAGCCATTTCACAAAACAAACTTCTAACTTTTCTAAAAAGAGTCAGAATCTTGCTTCACCTTGAAAGTCTGGGTCCCTGAAGAAAACTTTGAGTGACAGATTGTAACTTAACCCTGTTAGGCAGATTCAAAGATAACAAGATTTTTCTCTCCTGGCTATTTTTCAGCCCTAATATGAAGCTAATTTATAGCTTTCATATGAAGGCTAAACCCCATTATAGCATAAGAATATGGGAAAAAGGGCAAGGGAGGGGAGAGGAGGGGGATGGGTGCAGGGAGGGGGATTGGTGGGATCACACCTACGGTGCATCTTAGAAGGGTACAGGTGAAACTTACTAAATGCAGAATACCAATGTCTACATATAGTGATTAAGAAAATGCCATGAAAGCTACGTTAAACAGTTTGATGAAAATATTTCAGATTGTATATGAAGTCAGCACATTGTGCCCCATGATTGTACTAATGTACACAATTATGATTTAATAAAAATTTAAATAAATAAATAAAGTATGACATTGGTGCTAAAAAAAAATAAATAAATAAAACAAAGATAACAAGATCTTTTTTGATGCCAGACTGGCAAGCAGGTAGAGCCAGAGGGGCTAACACTGAGCAGGGTCTGATCTTCTGAGACAGGACATAGTAGAAATATTCCAATTAAAAAAATAGCAACATATTCTTCTCAGCAAAGTATCTCAAGAATGGAAGAAAAAGTATCCAATGTACTCAGCCCTAATATGAAGCTAATTTATAGCTTTCATATGAAGGCTAAAACCCAATTATAGCACAGGAATACAGGGAAAGGAGAAAGGGAGGGGAGGGGAGGAGAGAGGATGGGTGGAGGGCAATTAGTGGGAACACACCTACAGTGCATCTTAGCAGGATACTGGTGAAACTTATTAAAGATAGAGTATCAATGTCTTTATATAATGATCAAGAAAATGCCATGAACGCTATCTGTAACAGTACGATCAAAATATTTCTGAATGTATATGAAGCACATCATGCCCTATGATTGCACCAATGTACACAATTATGATTCAATAAAATTAAAAAAAAAAACTTTACCTAAGAAACACCAACAGTGTAACTTCACTTTTGTACTCTCATTTTAATCTGAAATTTAAAAAGTGATAAGCCAGTGATCCAAATCAAACCTTGCAGGAAGCAACTAAGCATGATGAATGTTAAACTCCACAATAAATAATAATACCTATTAAGAGAAACCATGGTGCAAACATCAGATGTTAAATCTGTCACTTTTTCTAAGGACCACTAGTTACGATCTCTTTGGCATTGGATCCAGACACTGTGTTTAGTGACAGCGAAGAACAAGGTTGAAGAGTGGCTGAGGCTGAATATGGAGTCTCTTGGAACCAGGTGTTTGGTGGAGGTCTGAAGTGATTAGACATAGCTTCTATGTGTGTTTTCACTCTTTTGGTATCTGGCCAAAGCCAGTTGTTCACTATTTAATTGGCTCTGGCAACACAGAGGAGTGGAAAGGGTGCAGCATGCAGTGTGAAGAGACTTGGCTTTGCCTTAACTAGCATCTGGGACATTTTTCTTGCCACAATGCAGCAAATATTTCGTGAATGCCTCCAAAGTATAAGATACAGTACTAGGCCCTTCCTGAAGTACTAATAGATGCCAATATATCAATCACCTATTTTGAACCTTCTATGAACCAGACCCATTTATTATTCTTAATCTTCATTAGACCTAGACTTAGAGATGTCATTATTCTCAATTTTCAGCAGACATAGCTGTCTATAGTTCAGACAATGAAATATCATTCTTTTATCCTTGAGAAGTTACAGTTTGGTGAGGACTGATAAATGTATTACTTTGGATATTGTAAGTCATGGAATCAGAGAATGTTTGCCCTAGAAGGATTTGAGTGATTAGAATGCAAACTCCTGACAGATGAGTATATGGAACACAGTGACTTATTCAAGGACAAATAGCAGCTTAGTGAGAGAGGTTGGGGAGAAATCCCAAGGTCAAGAACATAATGAGGATTCAGGAGAAAGAAGGTGCCATGGGCTTCAGAGACCTAGGGAAAGCTTGATCAAGGAGGGAGCTTAGGAAATCAGTCTTACAGGATCAGCAGGGACAGTGGGAGAGGCAGGGCAGGTAAGGTGCAAGTGAAGACACAGAGGAATTTCAGGGAGGGACTCAGGCTACCTGAGCCTAGTAAGAATCTGGCTAGAAAGGCAGTAGATGCCGTCAGTGCTCTGCGCATGCCCCGATTCCCAGAATCCCCACACGCTTTCCTAACATGCTGCCTTTGGGGGCTTTTAGTCCCAACACTTTCTGCAGTTTTGGCCAGGACCGGGCTTGAACCCGCCACCCCCGGTATAGGTATATGGGGCCGGCTCCCTACTTCTTGAGCCACAGGTACCGCCCCAGCGCCGGTGCCTGTTATTTGACTGACAGCACTGGGCTGTCAGAACCTGCTTCGCCCGTGTGCACAGATAACTAGCAACAATTCTCAGTCAAGGGCAAGGAGTCCACTAGGTGGGGTAGGATCCCTCCAGCTTCTCGTCCCTAGTGCCTGAGACAACTGTGAAGGGAGACCTGCCCTGTCCACAGCACTTTGCTGCAGGGCCACGCAGACATCGTGGGACTTTCTGGGTGTCGCACCCTTGCTTGGTCACCAAGCCTTCTCTGTCCTACCTCCCACTCCCACAGGGACGTCTGCCTGGGCAGCTTCATAATAACGCACTCTGCCAAATATCCTTGTCACAGCTTCTGCTTCAGGAGATGCGACCTAAGACAAGGGTGATATCACAGAGCTTGGGTGATGGGTCGTGGGGCACATTCTTAATAGAGGAGGCCGTGAAAGTTCTCAAGCCTGCAGAATGAAGCGGCTGTTGACACGGAGGGACTAAAGAAAACTGGAAGACTATTTTTGTCAGGCGATTATTATTCACTCACCAGCATGTGCTGGTCTAATTCCATTATCTTTTCTGTCCCCAAAAGAAAGCAAAGCAGAGAGAAAGCGACGCTATCTTCAGGGATCTCCTGTGATGTCTGTGTGCAGGGCATACAGTGGAAAGCGGCAACTCATGATTATAACATATGATACTATTAGACAGAAGATTGTTTATTCTTACACGCGTGCATTAAATAAACATTATTGATAACTTAGTATGTGCCAGGCACTGTTCTAGGGTCTGTGAGACAGCAGAGGAAAAGCATACACGTGTCCCTTTGTTCACAGGAGCTTACATTCTAGAGAGACACACAACAAAATATACATGAAGTCAGAGAGGCTAGTAAGTGGTACGGAGAAAAATAACACAGGAAATGAACAAAGAAGTGTCAGAAGCCGGGGCAGGGGTGGAGGCAGGAAAGGCCTCTTGGAGAAAATGGCATTTGAGTAAGAATCTGGAGGAGGCGAGGGAGCGAGTCACATGGACACCTAAGGGAAGGGCATTTTAGGCAGAGGGAACTGCAAATGCGAAGGCCGCAGGCTGGAGGGTGCCTGGTATGTCCACAGAATCACGAACAAGCGGGGCTGGAGGGGAATGAGCCAGGGGAGAGAAGCAGGTCACAGCAGATGACAGTGGGCCTGCTATCGCACTTGATTCATTCAAACCGGCAAACTACCCTGCTAGTTGCCAAGTGCCCTGCTCAGCCTGACTTCACTGCAGAGCACCTTTCCCTCCCTCATCTGTGTGGCTAACTCATCCTTATCTTTCAGTTCTCACTTGTCACTTCTATTAGGAAGCCTTCTTTTGACCCCCTACCTCCCAGGCTGAATTAGGTGACTATCCTGATTTTGGATTCCTATTCATCCTGAGCTCACTTCCTATGAAGTCACGACACTGTACTGGCCTGCTTACCCCATTGTCATTGTCTTCCATGAGACTTTAAGATATTTCAGGGGAGGGGTGACAAGTTTAATGTCAGAAGCTGTAGCATTTGTTATAGTTCCTAGCACATAGTAGGTGCTCAGTAAATATTTCTAGAATAAATGAATAAATGCTAGCATTCTTTAAGCCCACCTATTTGACAAACTCAGATTTAAAAGGGACTGTTATCACTTCCCTTCTTATTTTGGGTTCCACACCAGTATCTTAATCTTGCAAGTTGGTCCTATAATTTGCTTGATCACCACCTTATGGGAAATAGGAGTTTGTTTTAAGTCTAGGTCAAGATAGGGATTTAGAACTAGAAATGTTAGGTTTTTGTGTCTGTCCCATCTATAGCTCTTTCTAGGGTACATCACTCTGTCTAAATTCTTTGAACCATCTACCTCGGGGCCACATTTAACTGGACCAGAGGGAACATCTGACCTGAGAGAATCCCATTCACAGGCTAGCCAGTGGCCCTGCAATATGACCCAACACCAAAAGATGACCTGGGCTAATCAGTGTTTCTGATGGCAACAGAAACTGGGAAGAATAGTCTCCTCCCAAGAAAACTAGATCCACTTGTGCCCGAGTATCCCATCCCTAGCGGCAGAAGAGAACTACTATATTCCTCATTAGTCAATGCTATGGAATTATTGGCTAAAAAAAGTCATTAAATTAAGTCTTATTTTATATGTTAATGCAGACAGGAAGAAAACAACCTGCTGTAGCATAATAAGGATTCACACATATAGTCATATAGATTTTTATCCTGTTCAGAAACTATAACTTAGACATAAGAGAGATCCAGTTTGTCTCCCTATTCTCTATTAAAAAAGATTTACCAAAGAGTTTAATAAACAAAAAAGATTACATAGCATCCTTTCAACCTTTCTTAAAACTTCAGATGCCACTTTGGTATGATTCATTTGCTTACAATTAATAACCAGATTACAAACAATTATTGGTGGTTACTTTAAGCAGGACCTGACTATTTAATAAGCACTAGTGTATACTGTTATAAGGATGTTAAAGTAATCATGCTATACTTACTTGCCAGATATTTTTTTTCAGTTCTAGGATTTCTATTATTTTCTTTTTTATTAAGTCAAATACATATAGATCATGAATACATTCATACATATGTGGGGTACAATGTGCTGATCTTTTTAAACACAATCTGACATGGTTAGATCAAACAAGTCAACATAGCTTTCACCTCCTTAACTTGATTATTGTACCAAAACATCTATGTTCTACACTTGACAGATTTGACTTGTACCCTTGTCGTATGCTCCATAGGTGTGGTCCCGCCTTTTACCCTCCCTCTGTCAAACAGATTTCTATTTTTCAAATAATCCCTACTCTGCTGAAATTTCCATCT
>CAUYON010067872.1:0-33098 GCA_963573935.1 Arctocebus calabarensis | reverse complement strand
AGGCGATGCTTAGTGCACAGATTTCTAAACAATGAAATAGATTTCATCTGAGTTTGGCTCCTTGATCATAATGAAACTAAAAACAGTAAGATGAGAAAACAATAGAGTGATCACTCCTACAAAAAACAACTTTATACCTGGGTGAAATCAAAAGATAAGAAAAAGAAAAAGCTCAACCTAATATTTTCCAACCTTTCACTAAGACCAGGGGCTGAAACCACATGTTTTGAAGGTCTTGCACTGTGTTATTATTAGAAGTCACAATTCTATTGATACTGATGAGTCATTCGTATCGGCGGAAACCAAGAACTTCCATCAACATCATGTTACACACAGTTGCTGTGGCTTCTCTTTATTACTGGTCAAAGCTGCTTCAGAATGCGTATTGAAGCTTTTCAAAAAGGAGGCAAACTCGAGGGTGTACAAAGCGTTTCTTTCCCCAGATGATCTTACTTTAACCATCCTTCTCTCAATATAGTTTAGGATGATTTGATCAACTAGTTATCTATAAAAGGTTTCTATTATTTAGAAACCCCCCAAAAGCCACATTTTACAGTTCTGATGAAAATAAGTAAAACAGACTGAGCTTCAAAAACAAACAGTAAAACCATTTCTGAAAATACATGCTAGTTTTCAAATGACCCCATGTCAAATTTTTTGTTTTGTTTTTGTTTCTTTTTTAACCTCAATAACATGCAACTGATACAAACAAAAGCTGTCATCACTCAGGGACCTGAACCGTGAAGAACCATGTCGGGCTGTGGCTCCCACCCTCTCCTCAGTTCCTCACTCAGGGCATACTGCTTCACACAGAGGGAGAAGTGGGTCAGGTTTCAGTTACAGCAAGAAAGCCCAAGTTGAAGGTTTATGAACATCCTTCTGATTTTAAGTAGGAAATAATAGCACTCTCTTTGCTTTATTAGTCCTTTCCCCCTCTTTAGACATTACCAGAAAATAAAGTGAACTGAAAATCAGTTTTACTGAGGCATTTCCAGAAGTGCTGTGATTCTTTTTGCAGTGCCTAAAAAGGTAGACATGTGCCAGGCTATGTCTGCCTGCTGGCAGGAGAAAGGCACCAGCTTAGCAGTGACCACAGATCTGAAAATAGTCTCCCAGCAGCTACCCAGCCCCGGCCCAGTGCTCTCCAAAGGCGGCTCTTGTACTGTGGACAGTTTACAGTGTGGCCAGCTGAGCGCTGCAACAGCTGCATGAGTCAGCAAGCGCTGCTGGTAGGAAAACGCTGACATGCTGAATTACTCTCGCACACATAAGGTGCACACACCTACCCAGCAAAAACAAAAACAGGGTACATGCAAATTAGCAAACGGGAACCTCTCTACCTTGCAGTTCCTATTTTCCAAGGTTAGACTAAAATACTAATAGCCTATGCCACTGCTCAAAAAGAAGTAACAACCAATAACAATTAATAGTGATAATAAATAAACAACTCTTGGTGTGGTGATGTGTGGAACAGCTGCACTCAAATCTCATGAGCCAGTTAATTTTAACTGGCTTTAATTTTAACTAGATTTAACTGCTTTTCCTCCCTTCTGAAAAATCAAAATAGTTGCCATATCGACCACAAGAACTGGTAACAGACAAGCACAGTTCCTGTTTTTCATAGGGCACTTACTTTCAAACCCACAATATCAAGATGCTTAACATAAGTGGAAATTTAAAATTTATTGTTTAACGTGGGTGACTCAAACCAAGTACATTGATTCAGATTCCACAAAATGTTATGGAGTAATCACATGTCGGGCTTTGTCCTACATGTCTTTACTCTCTGTTCTCTCACTTCAAACAGGATCCAAAAATCTGCAGGAAACCGGGCTATCTGGAACTTAGAACACATCTTCCCATAGAAACAGTGCCCTACCACGGAGGCAGTATTCTAGGCTAGTCTATGAAAAGTCTCAAATTAAAAATATGAGAGGTTAAATTTACAATTTAAAAAGTAGAAAATGAATTCCAAAAACCAATTAAGGTGTTTCAGTGAGTAGGGCGCCGACCCCATATACCGAGGGCTGTGGGTTCAAACCCAGCCCCGGCCAAACTGCATCAAAAATTAGCCAGGCGCTGTGGCGGGTGCCTGTAGTCCCAGCTACTCGGGAGGCTGAGGCAGGAGAATCACTTGAGCCCAAGAGCTGGAGGCTGCTGTTAGCTGTGACTCCACAGCACTCCACCGCGTGCGATCGCGTGAGACTCTGTCTCCACAAAAAAAAAAAAAAAAAAAAGAAAGCACTCTTGATTGTGTTTGAGGAAATGGTTCATTAGAAGACGAAAGGGGGAAACAGTCATCTAAGTGAGACTTCTGGACTTCATCTTTGGTGTCACTCTGGTTACATGGTTTAAATGGTTATTTGCACTTCAAATACCTAGCATTCTCTTATTCTGGCATAAAGTGTCATTAGAAAAGTCTTCATAGCTGTGAGTACTGATTCCTTTTCTTGCTCCACCCCCCCTAAAAAGATTGAGTTGGAAGAGAAAAAAGGAGAAGAAAGAGCTACAAAGTAGAGAAAAGTAGAGCGAGGGGGACAAAAAAAAAATAAAGTTTAGGAGAAAGGAAGACACGAAGGCATAACTAAACTACAAAGAGAGAAGAAACGGTGAAATCAGAGACAGGTCTTCCAGCAGACGATGCGCTCCTAGAGAAAGGACACCTCCCCACGGCAAGAGCAAGAGGGACAGATAGGAGCCCAAAGGACAGTCCCACACACGGGCACTAGATGGCACCATCAACTCAACATAGCATGGTTGCTGGGGGAGTCTGGGGGGGGGGGCAGTATGGAGGGCAGTCCATATATACTCTTTATAGCCAGGGATTTACTCTGCCACAACTCTGTCTAAAATAAGTTGAGTTTCATTATTCAATCAACCTCTCTTAACACTCATATGTCACCACCATGCTAACAGGATTGGACATACCAATTTTGAAATAAATTTATCAATTCAATTTTTATCAATGAAACTATGATGTGGAGAGGTAGATGAGGTTGGATCCACTGGGTTTTTCTTGTTGTTGTTTGTTTGTTTTTTCTGCTAACATTCAACATTAAAGGACAATAATGAATTTCAGGTTCACTGCTACTGACTGACAAAAATCCCTATACACAGACCAAATGACTTTCCTCAGAAGCTGTTTAAATGTCAAATAACACACCATCTTGCTACATAGGTTTATGTGATCAAATCTAACGCATAGCATGAAGAAAGTGATGCTTACTGACAAAAGTATTATTAAAAGCCATCCCCCCTTTCCTATTTTCAATATGACTGTGGTTTATATCTAGGCTAGATCCTTTGTCTAATGTTGAGCTTATTTATAAAGAGCCTTCTCTTCATTCAAATATTTATACCTATCACCGTATCACCAGTGTGTGAAATTCTACTATTCCTATCTTCAGGGTTTTACCTCTTTGTCTCCTGTTAACATGCTGATGCCTCAGAAAAGTAATGCTATAGGTGTAGTCAGTTATTTATATACTAGTAAAACTGTATTCATGATGTCCTCTCCTGAGCTTGGTTTTAGAAGGGAAGAAATCCCGAGTGGGGTTAAGAGTAATCCTGGGTAAGGGGATTAGGTGGCAGAAAGAGTAAAGAAGGACGGACAGAAAGAGGATGGAAGAATTGACAGCAAACACTGTCTAGCTTCTTTATAATTGAGACAAGGACCATCACCCCTGACACTTATCTTCCCAAGGAGATATGCAAAAAGGAAGGGTTAACTCTAAGTATGTCTACATTTTCCTCTTGCTGAATGGGTAATAATATCTTTCACAGTTAATTTCATTTTTTTTTTCAGTTTGACTCTTCAGAGCTTATTCATTTGCATAATATGGAATCTTGAACCCATACAGACATTCTACAAATCAATGCAAGTAATTCTCACACTAAATCAGCAGCTTTAATTTAAGCTCATCATTGTTTGCATGGAAATCTTTATGCACTCATCTCCTTGATTTTTTTAATCACTTAAAACCTCCAACACTGACACACTAAGCATCTCCCCATTTAGCCATCTCCAAAATTTGAACCAAATGCTGAAAAAGAAGCTCAGTACTATATACATTCATACACTTGATCATTTCCCAAACTGAGCTTCCAATATGCATTTAATGTTCCAGCAGCTCCCAAGAATAATGTCTCTCAAATAAACACAACAACTTGTGTGTCCAGTCCAGGCACAGCTGAGTCAGCATTCTAAACAGTGACCCTGCAAACCCAAGGTAATTGGGGGTCACTGCCAAACCAACTGCCTCGCTGACTCCTTTAAAACCATTCAAATCTCTGGTGGAGAGTTGCAACATGCTAATCTGGCAAGATAATCTCTTCCCGAAATTGACTAGAATGAGAATAAAGGTTGCCTACTTTCATCTGTTACTGGTAGCTAGTATTTCTAATCAGGGACTCTAACAGAATTGGTTCTGAAAGAAATTTTTCCTCCATGGTAGACTATTCTACCTAGTAAAGGAATAGTTTCTTTCACTTTTTCCTACCCCATAACAAAAGAGCAAAACCCAAATTCTTCATTTAACAAGAAAGTAGGAGGATAAACTATGGGAAAAACTTGGGGACAGAGCCGTGGGATCTATGTTGCATAAGTAATCCTTCTTTTGCCTTTACATGCCTTCACTTTTGCTCTCTGACCCCTACACACACACTAAAATCAGAGGGATACAATGAAAGTGAGTGTGTGAAAGGCAGGACATACCTTCACTCAAGTTCACTGAGAAATTATTTTTCAATTTTATCCTTCAGATAGGTGTCTGAAAAACATCCAATATTTCAGAGTGAGATGCCCTATATTTCCACTTTTGAGAACTGCTAGAGAGGGTTCCAACTTCAAAGGAAAGGGAAGGCCTAGTATAATGGTTACAGGCTCCAGCATCAGACAGCTAGGGTCCAATTCTGGGTCCCCTACTCATTAGCTTGGTGACTCCTGTGCTTCAGCTTCTAATGATCACACTGAGCTGCTGCGAGGTTTAAATAAGTTAATAAGAGCAAAACACATAGAAGCGTTCAATACAGGCTAGCTAGCACCAAAGAAAAACAATAGAGGAGTTTTAGCATATGGTATAGTTAATTTGTTTTAAATAGACACTGGTCAACACTCCTAAACTGTGCTGCTAAGAATGGTCCAAATAATCCTCCTTGTTCTGCAGGGGATGGAAACTCCCCACTCTAGGGTAGGCAGGAGCTATGATAGATGTTGGACTCACCTTTTCACTACAGATCTTTGCATAGGTCCAAATAGACATGGAGCTTCTGATCATTCAAATATTATCAAAAAAACCCTAAATATGTTCAAAATAAAAATGTTAACTTGTATTTATTCCAAGTATGGAAATGCACAGTACCTTTGGCAGTTCATAACTTCTGTTTTTATCAGGTTCTAAAGACATCAGTAAATAAATCAATTTTGGACTCTGTATACAGGAATCATTATTTGCCAAAATGGCCCCAGAGGTTATATCATGGTTTATGCAATACTTCAAAGGACCAATGACAGTGGTGAATTACGAGGATTAGGAAGCTGGAAAAAAAAATAAAAGCAGCCTCAAGGTTCGGATTAGCCCCCACTGAAGCTCACTCCACAATTCCTCAGGGAGGGCTTTCCGGCTTCCTGACCAGGTCAAATTCCCCGCCCCTCCCACTTGACCCTCTAGGTACTTGGAATACTTTCCCTTACATGCAATGAGTTATCTGTTACGGATTAATGCCATCCTTACTACTAGACAGTGTGTTTCATGAGGGCAGGGGCAAAGACTGGGTTTGCTTCCCACCAGCACCACGGTCACCTACCACTATACCTGCCACAAAACAGATACACAGCATTTGTTTGTTTAATGAATGAATGGGGCACCAGCCTCTAAAGCAGTGGTTCTCAACCTTCCAAATGCTGCAACTCTTTAACACAGTTCCTGTGGATTGCAACCCACAGGTTGAGAACTGCTGCTCTAAAGAATGACATTTCTGGACATTTGACAACAAGCTTCTGTTGCTTAGAAGAATACAGGATAGAAAGAAAATACATATTGCCAAAAATCTATGGATAATGGGAAAGCTAAAGAAAGTTGCTGAGCATTCACTTTGTGGAATGGAAATCACCACCACACTGGGCTCTCCCAACTTCAGACTCCAAAATGAAAGGGTAAGCCTTCCTTTTCTCTTTTTGAGACAGGGTCTTGCTCTGTTGCCCAGGCTGGATGGATTGCAGTAACACAATAGTAGTTCACTGCAGCCTCAAACTCTTGGGCTCAGGCAATCCTCCTGCCTCAGCCTTTGGAGTAGTTAGCACTCCTGGTGTGTGACAAAGTTTTTCTTGTTTTTTGTAGAGACAGGATTTCACTATGCTACCCAGGCTGGTCTTGAATCCTGGCCTCAAGTGATCCTCCCACTTCTCAGCCTCCCAAAGTGCTGGGAGTACAGATGTAAGTCTGCCCCAGCCTAAGCCTTCCCAAGGAAACTCCCGAACCATCTACAGACAATGATAGGGAAAGAGAAGATGGAGCGAAACTAGAGTGGTAGAGGATTTGGAAATTGGAAAAGCTTTCTTGTGAGACTAGCTGGGACTTTGTCCACATACCAGCTACAGGCTCAGGCATAATGAGGCGAACAGTGAGAAGTATAGGGGGACTGGACAGTGGAAGATTTATGCTTGGGGAAGGAGCCGATGAAAAGGAGAGAAGCTGACGCAAGGGCAGGAGGGAGCTAGCAATCAGCAGCAGCCTGTCCTACAGCCTTCAGGAAAAGAACAAAAAGGTCAGGGAGGAAAATGACATGTCTCAGAACCAAAGGGCAATTCATTATGTGGCTAAGGAACAAAAGAGAAGTCAACCAGGGAATATGCTGGAGAAACAGTGATTATGAAGTCACTGGGGAAGACTGAGAGGTATTTTGGCTGTAATTCCGATGACTAGAATGAAAAAGTACGTGAAAGGCTTTCAGATTGGGAAAGACTTATTATTTTTGGGAAAAATGCTCAAGGAAAAACAAAGGGAAAAATTCTTGCCTGGACGTTGAAGCAGTGTCACTGGTAGGATGAGGTTCAATTTACATATTACTTGGAAATGAAACAGCCCTTAAGAAGGACATGGTGGTAAGATTCTGGGGATGCTTCCAGCTTGAAGGAAGCTGAGTAGCACACTGATGATAAGATTAGGTTACAGTTTCAGGTGGACTGACATTTTAAATTAACAAAAACATTAAAGAGAAAAAACGTAAAAGGAAAATCTTGACAAAGAAAGAACTACATTCTTCATAAATGTCACCCCAGACCAAAAAAAAAAAAAAGGTAAGTTGTATTTCGGGCAGTCTTACTGAGTTTATAAAATGTTTAGTTCAGAACAGATTTAAGTTTGGACTTGAACGATTTGTAAATATTTGCAGAAAATTTAAAAATAGGATAGCAAAGGTCTTCTAGTGTCATTAACAATACAGAAGCTACTTTCTCTCATTCCCAGGGCCCTGGTCCTGCTTTGCCCATTGCAGCTGCTCTGCCAGAGCTTATTTTCTATACCACAGAAATCCCAACTTTTGTAACCAGCCCTGACTTCTAAGTCTCTCTGATAGCTCATGTGTCACTGAAGGTTCTTCACATCCAGACAGGGAAAGGAGAGAAACAGGGAAGCAGGCACACAGCATCTTTGCTGGTCTAAAGCATGGCTTTTGACAAATATGCTAGATTTTGTATTGTTCTCTGCTCACACGTGCGTGAGGGCAAGAACCATGTTCTCTGCATGTGTGGTCCTATACCATGCGCAGGGTGGTTGTGCCAGTCAGGGCTGGACTGTGCATACAGGATGGGAAATAGCCTTTAGACAATCAAGAAAACATACACTGCATTCAGATGAAGTGTGTTCCAACATAAGATTAACACCTTCCATTCTGTAGAATGGGTATGACACCTATTTCAAAGGATTGCATTGAGGAGCCAAAGCAGTGCGCACAGGTAAATTCACCAGCACCAAGTGTGGCACATGGTGAGCACTCAGTAAATCAAAATTGTTATTTTAGGGAGTATTCTCAAATTTCAAACTCCCACAGAGGTCCTCAGGCATCAAACAGCCAAGTGACCCCATCTGGTGAATAACAACTAAATAGAAGACAGGTGGTTCAAAAGCAAAGCATCCCCCTGTACCCATCGTGTTAATTATTTGACCTTTCCTGTTGAATGGGCTGCTAAAGAGGAGGCTATCAATCCCTGAATAGGACTTGGTGTTGATTTGATTCTGAGTTTTGTTTTTCTCACATTTTTCAATTTTTAAGATAGTTGTAACCATTCATTCGATGCACCTTCACAAATCATCTACTATGTGCTTCAGGCCTTTACAGAAATATTAAAGAAAAAGACATTTTAGTCCTTTCAGGGGTGGGAGGCAGGCAGTTTATAGGCCAGTTCTACCATATGTTCTCAACCAAAATTTCTTTTAAATTTTGACCCGATATTTAAAAATTAGGGGATTCTGCATAAAAATCAAATATCCAGCTTCCCTTGGGAAAATCAGACGATGTGGCAACACAAAGCCAGTATTCCCACCAATTCCTGCCTGGCAACCGTTGACAAGGACGAGCTGAAAGAGAGGAGTGGTTGCCTCAGTCCATGCTACACCACCCTCCTCACCAGGACAAGATACATAATTTGTGAGGTGCAGTGAAGAATGAAAATGAGGGGCCCCTAGTTCAAGAGTTATTAAGGAGTTCAATAAGACAATAGGGCATTAAACCAAGTGTGAGGTCTTTCTGAGTAGGGGAGGGGAAAGGAACTCTAAGCAATAGTCCATGAAGCTGGTCTAGTCCCTCACCCCCTGGAAAAACAGGAAGGCATTTATTTATCTAAGTATTCTCTCATTCATCTAACAATCAAACCTGCATTTACAATAAGCCAGGTGCCATGCCCCCTGAAACCTGCAGCTCAAACACCAGAGCCGTGGACCCAGGCCCAGGAGCTAGAGAGGAGGGTCCCTGTCCTCCTTGTTAAGGCTGGGCACACACCAGAGACACTAAGTGAGAATTAATCCAAGTAAATTAAACTGCTCCCAAAAATACAGATTGGCCTGAGCCCTTTTGTTGGCATCACAGGAGCCTTGATTACAAATTCTGAGGAACAGCTCACAAGCACTAATGAATAACTAGTTCCGTCGGCTATGCAGACAGTGGCCCAGAAGAGAAGGGCTGGCCTGGGAGAGATTTGATCATGAACCTGACCATCTGGCTCTCTGCAACTCACTTTGATCACAAAATGAATTGCAACAAATTGAAGAGCACATGGCTAGAGTTAATTGTCTCATCTGTAATCTGAATCTACTTTTAAGTAGTTATTATTACCATCTATCAGGTGGAAACGTTTCCTACCCATCACTGCAAAGTGCATTTTCCTGATGAACTATAATGGATCATTAAATTCCATATCTGAATAACAATACTTTGCACTTATTCAGTGCCTTTCATCCAGGGATTTCAAGGCAGTTGGCAAATAATTAAGCCCTTCATATAGCAAGCAGAGGTGAGCCACTAGATGAGAAGAGCCTGAAGATACTGAGTCAAAGGGCATAATTCAATAGAAAGAGAATAAATGGCTTCCTCCCAGGCACTGGTGATACCGAAAATGAATCAGGGGGTCCCCAATTCCCTCCCTCCCTTTGGGCCTCATCCCTTCTCCTCCATGTCAGAGCCCTCCACACAGCATACAAAGGACTGAGAAGTAACAAGGATATTCCTAATTTAGCTATAAGGTCAGGCATACACACAAACTAGGGGACTGTCTCTCCACACAATCCTGGCATATACACTACCCTGACATTTCAATCCACCTGCAGAAAGACACGAGAAGAACTTACTCCACACATTTATGATACCAAATAGCAAACCCAAAGCCTGCCAAAATCCAAATGAAAATATTGCTCAAATAACGGCACAAATACGGTTATATTCTAACAAAAGTACTTTATTCCATGGCTGTGTATTCCATTTCTGGGACACCCCTCCCGCTTTGAAATATATTCAAGTTTCAGGAAAAGCAAATAAGGTAGAAGTGGGCAATCAGTGCATTAAAAAACAAAACAAAACATAACAGTAGAAGAGAAAAACATTCCAACCACTCAAAGTTTTGTGGTAAAATTATAAACTCCGGAAAAACTGAATTTATAATAGAAAGAATGGCAGACCTTTCATTGGAGCGGTTTGAACGCAACGCTGTAATTCAGCAATCTCTCTTACAGACTAAAGACTAACTAACAGGATGTCATTTTCACTCACGTTTATTATTACCTGACAAAATGAAAAACGCCGTTTCAAGCTGCTGGAGAATCTAGGTGGGGCGGTCTCACATTTGAAGCAAGACGCCGGCCGCTGTCTTACCAAAATAGCCTCTCCACCCAAGGAGCGGCAGCCTTTCACGCTCAGCTTCTTTCACGTCAGCCAGAACCCTCGCAGCTCGACAGCCTTTCCTACATGTTACATTTTAATGATCTGAGAAAACCGTTATCAGACTTAACATCTCTAATTTTACTCTAAACAGACAAAAGCAAAATATCTCATTAGGCATCATCTCCGCCAAGGTTCCCACTAGGCAGGAAAGGATTTTTATCTGAAGTAATTACCCTTTTTAGTTAAATACACTCAACAGATGAGATTTACACAGAGTGAGAGACTGCAGCTCTAGACAGCGAAGGTGAAGACCGAGCAGCGCCGCGTCTCCGGGGTGGGGCGCCCCGACCCCCTTGTTTTCCCGAGGCCACAGGTCCCGCCGACGGCAGCGAGCGGGGCCTTGCCGGGCCACCGACAAAACCGCTCCCACAGCGCCCGCGCCCGAACTTCCCCCAAGTTGCCCAACTCTACTCCACGCAGGGGAGCGCCGGGGACACCGCGCACGGCCGCGACGCCCTAATTCCCAGGTGCGCTTTCCCGTCAGACACACACCCCCATTCCGGCCTGGTCCCCCCAACACCACCACCACGGTCCGGGTTCCCGCAAACCCACGGTAAGACCGAGGTTGCCAAGATACTCTCTCGACCGCCCCTCGCCGGCACCCGGGCAGCCCATAGGCGCCGCCCGCCGCCCTCTTCAGCGGTGCTCAGCTCGGGAGCAGCTGCGGGGCTGGAGAGGAACTGCGGGACCTGCGAGACGTGCGGGGTGTGCGCAATGCGCAGCGCGCTCGGGCATGGGGAGGTGGGCAAAACCCCCTGGCTAAACACTCCTCTTTGGGGTGCAGCCTGGGAGACAGGAGTGCATGGGGCGCGTGGGGAAGTATACTCTGACTTCAAGGGGGATCTTGGGGCGAGGTGGGTGCAGTTTCCCTCTCAGAAGGCGTGAGCCCCTAGGTCCGAGCTCGACGGGGCGCGTTCCGACAATACGATCTTTGGCTAGCGGGAATTCCACCCAGCTGCGCCGCGAGGCCCCCTGCTAGCCTCTTGCCGGGACCTTTAACGTAAGCTTTGATTCTCCGCCGGTCGAGGGTCCGGCCGCGGCTGACAGCTGAGCGCAAAGGCTTAGTAGCCAACGTCCTCGCGGAGCTGCCCCGGGCGCTGACGCCGCGGGCAAGGAGGAGGCCGCCCGGACTGGCGCGGACACCGCGGGCCGGGGGCCGGGCCGTGGGTCTGACAGCTGCTCCGGCTCGCACGGACGCGCGCCTCCCTCCGGCCCGCCCTCCCCACGCCTGACTTATTACCCTCTGCTCGTCCTCCCCCTGCTGTTCCAAAACACCCGTCGACGCGAGCAAATACAATGCCGCCTCGCCCGCCGTAAACAGACAGGCGGGAGAGCGCACTCTCGCCGCGGATCGTCCGCCAGCTCCGCTCCCACCCCTTTCCAGTTCCTAGAAAATGTCATAAAAGCGGGCAGGGCGCAGGGAGGGCGGTCGCGCGCCGGGTGGCCCCGGCTGCTTCCCGCGCCGCTGCCCCGCGCGCCCGCTCCCCCCGCAAACTTGCCCCGCCACCCCGCCCAGTGCTGGGGGCCCGGCCTCCGGGTCCGGGGACTCACCTCGCCGAGGAACTTTCAGTCCTTTTCCGCCTCTTCTTCCCCGCGTCTTCCCAGCCCGCAGCCCCCTCCCGGCAGCCGCCGAGGTGGGCGGTTCGGGGGTCACCGAAAGCTCGCGGAGGGGACGCGCATCACATGGCGGCTCCTTCCCAGCCCCCCGAGTGTGCCGCGAAGGGGGAGGGGAAGGGCGGAGGGAGGCCGGGGAGGGCGCGAGAGCCGGGCGGCGGCGGGGGCGGACAGGCGGGGCGGCGAGGGCGGCGGCGGGCGCTCGCGTTAGCGCTGCTGCGACCGCAGCCCGGGCGTGCGCGGCCGCTGCTGCTGCTGCTTAGGCGGCGGCGGCTGGGCGCTGTTTGCTCCGCGCCGCGCGGCTCCTGCTCTCCGGAACGCCCACACTCTCAATCGCTACATTGTTGACATTCGGCGCTGACGTCACCCGCTCCCCATTCACAATAACTTTACGGGAGCCGGGCAGCGCACCTCCCCGGCCGCTGGGGCGCCGTACGCCCGGCGACTAGCGTAACCCGCTCCGCGAATGGCGCTCGGGGGCGGGGGCGGGGACGGGGGCGCGAGCGGGGGCGGGCGCGCGCTCCGCCGGCTCGCGGGAGGGGGCGCGCCTCGCGCCTCACGCCTCAAGCCGCCGCCGCCTCCGCCGCCGCGGACCTCACCGCTTTGTGCAGCCTCGAGGCCCGGAGCGCCCCCTCCCCCTAGGCCCGGCCGCCCGCCCGTCTCCGCTTGGCCTTTCGGGCCTCGGAAGACAAGGCTCGGGGGCGCTCGGGGCGTAGGGTAGCGGCGAGGCTGGTGTGGCACGTGGGGAGGGGGCCAGACCGCGAGACCTGGGGTTCCCGGAGCGTCCGGCGCTGCCCTTCAGGGGCAGAGAAAGATGCTCCACTGGCCCCGCCGCCCTGACCCGGCCCTCTCTACCGGGGGGATGGGGAGAGGAAGAGCAGCCCTCGATCCGGTGGCGACGTAGACGTTTGAGCCCATTTCTGGAGGACGTCCGCCTGCCAGGCGCGGGAAGGGGCTCAGTCGCCCACAGCCGACGGGAAGGCAGCCCCGCGCCCGACGCGCTTCAGCCACTTTCTCTTGCCTGTCAGTCTGAAACTGCCCTTCAAGGCCAGAGTGTGTCTGCCCGACTGTCAGAAGAATGCTCGGTGGCGGTTGGGATTTTACAGAGAGTAATTAGGATTTAGGCTGAACGTACATGTGCAATAAAATAAGGTGTTAGTGTTGTGTTGGTGCCTGCAACTTTACCCCTGGCCAAGGCCAGAACATTATGCCACGTTTCCCTAAACACCTATAACTTGGCCCTCTTGTGTAGAGGCAGTATTCCATATTATTACATGTGGTGCTGATTTTTAATGAATATTATAAAACTTTGGCTCGCTCTACTGAGAGAAGGACCATAAATCCCCCCCTGTAAAATGGGACTGGCATATGCTGAGGAAGCAGTGAAGCGTCGCCCTGGGAGTCTTGTGATATCATCCAAAGCGCTGCTCTGAACTACCTTCGTTTGAGGGCAGAGTTTTAAGAGGCCCCATTTCGAATGTCTGTGTGGAAAGCT
Source organism: Arctocebus calabarensis (assembly GCA_963573935.1). Classification (NCBI taxonomy): domain Eukaryota; kingdom Metazoa; phylum Chordata; class Mammalia; order Primates; family Lorisidae; genus Arctocebus; species Arctocebus calabarensis. The sequence goes on along the minus strand of CAUYON010067872.1, from coordinate 19,558 downwards.
AAGCCCTGGCTGAAAGCAAGCTGAAGGCGCTGAGCTAATTTTTCTAACAGCTCAGCCGAGCCTCCACGTGGAGGTCTGGCACTGGACTGGGATATTTCCTCGGTTAACCCATTGCATTTTCAGATGAGGAAAATTCTCAGAGCTAGGAGTGACCCTCAGTCTCCTGACTTCCGGTCTGGTAACCCCAGACAAAACACACAGCTTCTGAGCGCCCTGCCTGACTCCCTGGCAAGAAGGAAATACTAACTCCTGGTCTGTTCTGGCCGGGCTATTTCTTACAGTCTTATGAATGGTTATGTTTTTGCATTCCTCATTCTTGTAATTGTGTGTTGGTGAGATAATTTTATGCATCTTAGTAGGACTAATAAATGTTTTTCTTATAAGAGCCAGGCTTGAGAAAATCCCTGGGAGGGTCGCATAAATTCATTTCTTTTCAAGCAGGCCTTGGCTGCCCAACAGTGAGAGAAGTTGGCTCATCAGCAGGAGGGTGGCTGAGGAAGGGGATGGCTGCTGCTAGCTGATCTTGTCCTCCCAATGGATACAACAAAAGGCTAATAGGTCCTTTCAATTAGCCTACTCGCCTAAAGACTCAGATTCAGAGATTTTTCAGTTTAAAATGTTCAAGTATGAAGTAGGACTGCAAGTGGAGATGGAAAAAACCTAACACAACTGTGATAGGGGGCCTTATCAAGTCATTCAAGGAGGTTGAATTAGAAGTAGTTGACCTCTTGGGTCATGTCCATTTCTACAATCATATTCCTCTATGGCTGTGAATAACATGAAATCTTTGCCTTCATGGTGCTTTGAAATAGAGTAGGGAGTTATTTCGTTTTATTTCCACTAGTTAGAAGTGGGTTATTTGAATTAAAGTCTGAAAAATCTATTGCAAATTTATGAAATTAGAAGGTGAAGTTCTAGGCACTCTTAACGTGACTGCTTACTGCTGCAGAGGTTGGGCTGTGGAAAGCCTTAGCACCTTGGTCATGGGTGTTTGCTGGGTTTGTGGTGCTGCTCTGGTACTCTAGGAGTTTAGATATGAAACAGATGCAGGTCCTTCCATCTGTATAATCACAGTAAATACAGGTCAATTTACTTCCCATGCCTGGAACATTCAGCCTTTTCTGATACTTTTTCTCTACATAATTACCTGTGTGTTGATTTGGAATATGTGTAGCTATCATCTGTGATACATCTCTTTTAGGATATAAAAGTGTACATTTATTTTATATTAGGGAAGAGAGTGAAGGGGGATGAAAAAAGGAGAGAAGAAAGCACAGAAGGGAGATGGCGTGGCACCCAAAGGAAGACAGAGTGCCCACCTGTGACACAAATCTAAGCACAGTATGGTTTCCAGGGACGATAATTGAATCATGGTGCTGAAGCTAATACACTTCTTTTCTAGAAATCTCCTTGGCTTTAGAAAATAGAACAGGAAAGATTAAAATATGCAGGAAACAAAAAGACGAGGAAAGGAAGAAGAAAGGGGAGCACAGTTCTGGAGCCTGAGAACCCAACACGGGATCAGTGGTGTTGAGAAGATACCATGGTTTTTCTCAGGCAAAACAATAGGCAGAATTTCTACTGAGGTACATTGAGTAAGAAACAGCAAGGCAAAGTTAACATCCAATGAAATATGACAAAAGAGAACAGAGTAGGATACTGAGAGGGAGAATGCCAAAGCCGAGAGGAGCCACCATATTGTAGGAAGTTTTGTTGAGAAAGACTGGATTCTACTTGCTGGGGAACATTCCTTAGAATTATGTTTCTTATTGCAAGACTAGAAGTTTGTAAGTATATCTAAACTGTTAAACCTCAACCTAGTACTGTACCAATGACACTTGTAGAGAACTGATGAGAAATTTGAATGGCTTTGAGGATTTGTTCAATGTTTGTTGAATCAACCATTAGTTGATAGATATAGTTGCATGATAAGCTGGATGTGACTGTGAGCAAAACAAAACCTCTGCCTTCATGGAATTCTCATTCCAGTGATGAGATTGGGATGGAAGAGGGAGACAATGAGCCAATATATATACAAGTACTAAGGTTATGAAACCTTGCTAATTTGTTTGTACAGTGCTGCCAGCATAAGCACCTGGTGGCAAGTTCATGAACTTAACAGTCAGACCTTGTATGATGACAGCTCTGATAGCCATTCCCGGAAAAGAGTTCCAAAATTGCTTTGAAGGGTGAATTAGGTGCTGGCATTGCTGTATGGCTTCCCACAAAGAGTACTTTGAAGGTGATGTAATGATATTCAGTGATGAGGTATGTAGTACTTTTTCTACGATGAATTCACAAACTTAATTGTCTGACTTGTATATTATATTTTATGTATATTACATATCTATATAAGAAATATAGATATAAAATGTCAGGATGTATGTTATAAGGGCTGAAGGTGAAGAGTAAAACACCTTCAGCCATTGTGGTGAAGAGGAGAACAACATAGGTAAAGAAGCATAGAATGACAGGGGTGGGGCTACACTTAGATTGGGTGGCTGGCTCAGGGAAGTGTTCCTTGATGAGGAGACATTTGAGCAGAGAGATGAATGAAGTGAGGGCACAGCTGTGGGGGATGGGGAGTGCTTTTCAGATATCAAGAAGAGTAAGTGCAAAGGCCTGAGGTAGAGTGCTTATCATACTCCGGGAACAAACATCAAAGTGGCCATCGCAACAGATGCGGGAAGAAGACTAGTCGGTGATGCCAGAGGCATAGCTAACAAGCTTTTGCTTGAGGTGAAGGGGAAGGCATTTACAGGAGTTTCTACAGAGAAAGAACATGACCTGACCTGACTCCCAGGGATCACTCTGTTTGCTGGATAGAGAGAAGAACGGGAATGGAAGCAAGAGTAGGAGGCTACTGGGACAGGCTAGGAGAGAGAGGTGATGGTGATCTGAATAAGAATGATAACTGTAAATGGAATCTAGACATATTTTCAAAACGAACTAGACAGAATTTCTTGACAATTCAATTGTGGGTTGTGAGAGAAAGAGGAGTCAAAAGGAAATTCTGGATTTTGGCCTGAGCAGCTGATTATTGGAGAGTTCATTTAGAAAGAGGAACAAGGCTCCAGGAGGAGCAGGTATGAGGGGAAATGCTCAAGCATTTGTTTTGGGATATAGCAAATTTCAGATGCCTATCAGATATTTAAGTGGAAAAGTTGAGCAGGCAATTAAACATGGGAAACTAGAATTCAGGAGAGAGTTTCAGACTAGAGATAAAAATCCAGGAGTTGAGGGAGAGAGAAGGTGTGAATGCTGTGTGTCATTGACACAGAGCATCTGCGAGTTTGGGCAGAGGAGAGAAAAGTTTTGGGCATTAAGACTTGGAACCCTTGAACATTTAAAGGTCAGGAAGGTGAAATCAGTAAGATCCAGCTGAGGCTGAGAGCAGCAGCCAGTGATAGAAAAGGAGAGAGGAGCACAGCATCCATCCCAGTGGAAGGCAGGGAGTAATCAGCTGTTGTGAGGACACATCACTGACTTTTGAACTTGGCAACCTGGAGGCCATTGGTGTTTTTGACAGGGGTGGTAGAGATGAATACTGGCTTGAGTGGGTGATTTGAGAGACAGTGGCAGGAGAGGAGGTGGAATCAATGAACATAGACCATTTATTTTAATTTAATTTAATTTTGTTAGTTTTTTGAGACAGAGTCTCACTCTGTCACCCTCAGTAGTGTGCCATGGCTTCATCATAGCTCATGGCAACCTCAAACTCTTGGGCTCAAGCAATCCTCTTGCCTCAGCCTCCTGAGTAACTGAGACTATAGGTGCCAATCATGACACCCAGCTACTTGTTCTATTTTTGTTTTTTTTTAGTAGAGACAGGTCTTACTCTTGTTCAGACTGGTCTCAGGATCCTCAGCTCAAACCTCAGCCTTCCAGAGTGCTGGGATTACAGGCATAAGTCTCTGCTTTGCCCATAGACCACTCTTTAGAGAGGCTTTGCTGAAAAAAAGAAAGTGAGTAAATAGGCACTGTTGGGAGAAATGATTTATTATTGAAATTATTGCCAATTGCCATTTGTAGGAATAATTCTGACGGGAAGTGTGTTTTATAAAGAGAGAAGGGATGACTTCTGGAGTGAAGTCCTTGAGTTGAATGGAGAATGGGATCTTACATAGGGATAGAGCTAGTTCATTCCCAGTGGCCGGAGGGCAGGCAGCACATGTGCAGCTGTGCAGGAAGGCTGGGATGCAGTGGTGGGAAGCACTGGGGCTCTCGTCTGAGTGATTCTATTTTCCTAGTGGACTGAGAAGAAAGCCCACCAGCTGGTATGTGGGGGGGAAGGGGGTAGGAAGCTGGGGGAAGGAAGGTCTGAAGCAGTGCTGGGGATGTAGCAGACCTGGGCAGCATCAAGGCTTTGGAGGGTCTTTATGGACACACCATTGCCAAGAAGAATAATTTTTTATTGTACAGAATCACGTGGTTTCATGGTGTAATGGTTAGCACTCTGAGCTCTGAATCCAGAATCTCATACACTTTTGGAAAAATGGTGAGTATAAGCCAAAGTAGAGAAGCAAAAATTTTACTTCTAGCTGCCATTAAATTTGTCTGGTGGTATTTTTTCTTTGAATTCTGTCCTATCTTTAGCTCCCCAAAGATCAGCTTGGTTCCTAAGAAGGACTTTGTAAATAGTTCCCAAGAGGAAGCGATGTTCTTACATTGCTACCTATAGTGACCTGCTTCTATAATAAACAATGGATGCCACTATTATCTAAAAACTTAGATGAAGTAAACTAATTCTTCAACATACATAACTGAGCATCTGTTATACTCAGCTGAGAGATGAGAAATTTAAAAATGCTGGGCCCTAGCCTCAAGAAACTTAAGAAAATCTGGGTAAGTAGTGAAACAATTGATGATGCAAAATGGTTTTATGTTTAATTGCATTCATTAATTATTTTCAGGTATTACTTAATATTTAAAATTATTTTATACTAATGAAAAGATTAATACTGTACAAAAATTTTTTTGGAAAACAGAAAATGGAAAAATCTAAATGCCTTATAGGGGAGAATTGACTAAGTACATGGTGATTCATATATAAAATTCTGAATACTGGACGGTGCCTGTGGCTCAGTGAGTGGGGCGCCAGCCCCATATCCGAGGGCGGTGGGTTCAAACTTGGCCCCGGCCAAACTGCAACAAAAAAATAGTCGGGCGTTGTCGCAGGCACCTGTTGTCCCAGCTACTTGGGAGACTGAGGCAAGAGAATCGCCTAAGCCCAGGAGTTGAAGGTTGCTGTGAGCTGTGCCATTGGAGGTTGCTGTGATGTCACAGCACTCTACCGAGGGTGATAAAGTAAAACTCTGTCTCTACAAAAAAAAAAAAAAAAATTCTGAATACTATGGATTCATCTAATGCGATGTTGAAAGGTATGTATATTGGCATGGTAATGTTTTATTAGCATGTTTCATTTCATTTCATTTTTGTGAGATAGAGTCTCACTTTGTGCCCTGGATAGAGTGTCATGGCATCATAGCTCACAGCAACCTCAAACTCTTGGGCTCAAGTGATCCTCCTGCCTCAGCCTCTTGAGTAGCTGGGATTATAGGCACCTCCCACAACACCTGGCTAGTTTTTCTCTTTTTATTAGATATGAGACTCTCTCGTCCTCAGGCTGATCTCAAACTTCTGAGCTAACAGGAGCTTTCCACCTCTGCCTCCCAGAGTGCTAGTATTACAGCCATGAGATTTGCAAAACAATATTCACAGTATAATCCTGTTTGTGAAGAAAATAGCCTAAGCATGCAAAGAAAAAGTATAGAAGGATATATGCACACTGTCAATGTGGTTCTCTTGAGATACAAAGTTTATGAGTGATTTTTCTTTTACTTGTTTTTTTTTAATAAAGACAGCCAATAAATTTATAAAATTCAAAATGTGTATAATTAAATTCTAATAAGAATGTTAGCATTGCTTGTGTTAAGAAGGGAAAAAATTGTGAGGGTTATAACAGCCAGGAAGATTTCCCTGAGAAGGTGGAGTTTGAGTTGAACTTCAAGGCTGGGAAGGATTCAGAGTAGATGAAGTGAGGCAGGCCATTCAACACAGAAGGATTCCAGAGGGTGGACTTTTGTCTGACCAAAGTAATTCCATGTTGCAGTGTTGAGAAAGAGTGAGATGTAAGAACAGGGAGAAAGGTCAGAAGTGGAAGGCACAGCTAACAAAGAGTGTTGAAGTACTACAGTGATGCAAGTCCTGTGATAGTGACTCATTTTTTCTTCCTTTCCCTCCCATTGCCAAGGCCTTGTACCTATTACAAAGCAATCACTTTCCTGCCTGTCTTCTTTTTGACACATGTGCCCTGAGCCTGTGTAGAAGCACTATTCTAGCCTTTGGAGATATAGCGATGGATGAGCCCAGGGCTCAGGGACTAGTGGAGAAGATGAACAAGTCATTACTGGGCACCATGCTAAGGCCTGAATAAGACAGAAGGAATACGGCAACTGCCTTTGCTTAGGACGACCCTGGAGGAGCTGACAGCAGGGATGGATTCTGAAGGATGAGTAGATTTTGTCAAAAGAAGATGCTGGAAGATCATTCCAAACAGGAGTATTGGCGTAGTCAAAGTGCAGGAATTGAGATGGTTAGAAGTGATAGCCAATAGCAGAATGTGGGACTGGAAAGGTAGACATAGGCCAAAAGTATGAAGATGTAATTTTATTCATAAGGCAAAATTCCCATTGAACTTTTCCAAAATGAAGTGCTCACAATGCAGAGAAGAATGCTAATCTTTTAGGAATACCAAGCCATGGCCCAGAATGGCCTTCTCTAAGCACAAAATGTCTTTGCAGTTTCCTGTTATATATTAAAAATTCACCTGAACCTCTTTTATCTTTTATGAAGCATGTGAGTTGATTTTACTGCACAAGTTTATTTGTTTTTATTTTTTTTTTTGTTTTTTTTTGTTTGTTTTTTGTTTTTATTTTTTTAATTGTTTTTTATTAAATCATAACTTTGTACATTGATGCATTTATGGGGTTCAGGGTACTGCTTCAATATACAATGTGAAAAGCTTACATTGAACCAAGTAGCACATCTATTACAATTATACTCATTTCTTAAAAATTTTGAAATGTACCATTGCATCATGCACATTAGGTGAGGTCCTCCTGAATACCCTCCCTCCTCCCGTATCCTGCCTCCCCTCTCCTCTCGCTCCTCTTACCTTCTACTTTCTGGACTATAGTTAAGTTTTGCCATTCATATGAGTGTGTAGGTGGTTATATATTGATTTCATAGTAGCATTGAGTACATTGGATACTTCCCTCCCCCCCCCATTCTTGAGATACTTTACTAAGAAGCATATGTTTCAGCTCCACGTAGGTAAACATAAAAGATGTGAAGTCTCCTTTTTATGGCTGCATAGTATTCCATGGTGTACATATACCACAATTTGTTCATCCATTCATGGGTCGATGGGCACTTGGGCTGTTTCCATGTCTTGGTCATTATGAATTGGGCTGCAATAAACATTCTGGTGCACATGTCTTTGTTGTAAAATAATGTTTGATCATCTGGGTATATACCTAGTAGAAGATTGCAGGATTGTACAGTAGGTCTACTTTTAGTTCCTTGAATGTTCTCCAAACTTCTTTCCAAAAGGTGGTATTAGCTTGCATTCCCACCAGCAGTGTAGAAGCGCTCCCTTTTCTCTGTATCCTCGCCAACATCTATAGTTTTGGGATTTTGTGATGTGGGCTAATCTTATTGGAGTTAGATGATACCTTAAAGTGGTTTTGATTTGCCTTTCTCTGATTTAATCATCAGAGATGATGAGCATTTTTTCATGTGTTTGTAGGCCATGTGCATGTCTTCATCAGAGAAGTTTCTGTTCAAGTCTCTTGCCCACATAGAAATAGGGTTATTTACTCTTTTCTTATTGATTAGTTTGAGTTCTCTGTAGATTCTAGTTATCAGACCTTTGTCAGAAGCATAACCTCCAAAGATCTTCTTCCATTCTTAAGGGTTCTGTTTGCTTTACTTACTGTGCTCTTGGGTGTACAAAATTCCAACCCCTCAAGCTCCAACGCTTTTTAGTTTTATCAGATCCCAGTAGTGTATTTTTGGTGTTGCTTCAATTGCCCTGGGTCCTCCTCATAAAATATTCTCCCAGGCCAATTTCTTCAAGTGTTTTCCCTGCACACTCTTCTAGTATTTTTATCATTTCATGTCTTAAGTTTAAATATTTTATCCAGTGAGAATCAATTTTTGTTAATGGTGAAAGGTGGAGGTCCAGTTTCAGTCTTCTACAGGACGCCAGCCAGTTCACCCAGCACCATTTGTTAACTAGGAAGTCTTTCCCCCACTGAATGCCTTTGATAGGCTTGTCAAAGATCAAATGACGATAAGTAGCTAGGTTTATCTCTTGGTTCTCTATTCTATTCCACAAATCTACTGGTCTGTTTTTGTGCCAGTATCATGCTGTTTTGATAAAATATACTTATATTATATCCTGAAGTCTGGTAATGTTATACCTCCTGATTTGTTCTTATTTCTGAGTAATGTATTTGCTATTTGAGTTTTTTTCTGATTCCATATAAAATGGAGTACTATTTTTTCAAGTTCTTTAAAGTATGACAATGGTGCTTTATTAGAGATTGCATTGAATCTGTAGATTGCTTTGGGTAGTGTGGGCATTTTAACAATGTTGATTCTTCCCAGCCATGAGAATGGTATGTTTTTCCATTGGTTAACATCTTCAGCTATTTCTTTTCTCAGAGTTTCATAGTTCTCTTCATAGAGATATTTCACAACCTTTGTTAGGTAAATTCCCAGATATTTCATCTTCTTTTGGCACTATTTTAAAAGAAATAGAGTCCTTGACTATATTTTCAACTTGAATATTGTTGGCATATATAAAAGTTACTGACTTGTAAGCATTGATTTTGTATCCTGAGATGCTGCTGTATTCCTTCATCATTTCTAAGAGTTTTGAAGTTGAGTCCCTGGGATTTCCTAGGTATAGGATCATATCATCAGCAAAGAGTGAGCATTTGATCTCCTCTGACCCTATTTGGAGACCCTTCATAATCTTCTCTTGCCTGATTCTGATGGCTAAGACGTCCATTACTATGTTGAGTAGCAGTAAAGACAGAGGGCATCCTTGCCTTTTTCCTGATCTGAGTGGAAATGTTTTCCATTTTACACCATTCAATATAATATTGGCTGTGGGTTTGCTGCTGAGTGGAAATGTTTTCAATTTTATACCATTCAATATGATATTGGCTGTGGGTTTGCTGTAGATGGCCTCTATGAGTTTAAGAAGTGTCCCTTCTATGCCTATTTTCTTAATAATTCTGATCGTGAAAGGATACTGGATATTATCAAAGGCTTTTTCTGCATCAATTGAGAGAATCATTTGGTCTTTGTTTCTTATTTTATTGATATGATGTATTATATTTATATATTTGCATATGTTGAACCAACCCTGTATCCCAGGAATAAAACCAACTTGATCATGGTGTATAATTTTTTTGATGTGTTGTTGAATATTATTTGCTAAGGTCTTATTGAATATTTTTGCATTGATATTCATTGGTGATATTGGTCTATAATTTTCTTCCTTTGTTGGATCCTTTCCTGGTTTGGGGATCAGGGTGATATTTGCTTCATAGAATGTGTTGGGAAGTATTCCTTCTTTTTTCTATGCTTTGGAAAACATTATATAATATAGGTACGAGTTCCTCTTGAAAGGTTTGATAGAATTTGGATGTGGAGCCATCTGGTCCTGGACTTTTCTTTTTAGGGGGATTTCGTATTGTTGATGTTATTTCAGTGGTTGATATAGGTCTATTGAAGGTTTCTAATTCTTTCTGGTTGAGTCTAGGAAGGTGGTGTGCTTCCAGGTATTTGTCCATTTCCTTCAGATTTTCATATTTCTGGGGATAGAAATTTTTGTACTAATAATTGAGGATTTTTTGAATTTCTAATGTGTCTGTTGTTATTTCTCCTTTATTGTTTCTGATAGACAATATTAAGATTTTACTTTTCTATTTCTGGTTAGGTTTATCAATTTTGTTAATCTTTTCAAAAACCCAACTTTTTGTTTCATTGATCTTCTGAATGATTCTTTTGTTTTCAATTTCATTGAATTTGGCCCTAATTTTGGTTATTTCTTTTCTTCTGTTGGGTTTGGGGTTGGAATGTTCTTCCATTTCCAGTTGCTTGAGATGATCCATTAAGTTGTTGGCTTCTTCTCTTTCTGTTTTCTTGATGAAGGCTTCCATTGCTATAAATTTACATCTTATGAGTGCCTTTGCAGTATCCCATAGGTTTTGAAAATTTATGTTTTCATTATCATTTTGTTCAAAAATTTGGTGATTTCCTTCTTAATCTTGTCTTTGACTCAGCTATCATTCAGCTTAAGATTATTTAGTTTCTATGACTTAGTTTGAGTATCAAGGTATCTGTTGCTGTTGAGTTCAACTTTTATTCCATGGTGGTCTGAGAAGATACAAGGAATAATTTCTACACTTTTAAATTTTCTGAGGTTAGACTTGTGACCTAGGATATGATCTATTTTGGAGGATGACCCGTGGGCAGATGAGAAGAATGTATATTTGGTTTTATTAGGATGAAATGTTCTGTAGAGGTCTGTAAAGTCCATCTGTTCTAGGGTCAGGTTTAAGTCTAATATTTCTTTGTTTAGTTTCTTCTTGGAGGATCTATCCAAAACTGTAAAAGGGGTGTTAAAATCTACAACTATTATTGTGCAGGAAGATAGCCAATTGTTCATATCCATTAGGGTCTGCTTTATGAATTGAGTAGCATTCTGGTAGAGTGCATAAATGTTAATTATTAAAATCTCTTCATGTTGGGTGTTTCCCTTGACAAATATGTAGTGACCTTCCTTATCTTTCTTTATCTTTGTTGGTTTAAAGCCAATTGTATCCACTGCTAAAATTGCAACCTCTGCTTTTTTCTGTTTTCCATTTGCCTATAATATACAAGTTCATCCTTTCACCCTGAGACTATTTTTATCCTTTAAGGTAACAGCAGATATCTGGTCTGAGTTTGTATATCTAGTCAGGTAGCCTGTGCCTCCTTAGAGGACAACTTAAACCATTCACATTAATTGAGACAACTGATAAGCCTGGTTGTATTTTGGGTGTCACGATTTTCGGATATCCAGAGGACATTTTTAATCCTTTCACCATTGTGGAAGTTGGGTTTTGTTCAAAAATTTCTGGGTGAGTTTACCTTGGAGGTAGAGCATTGCGCTGGTCATTGTGGAGGATGGGTCTGAGAATATCCTGGAGAGCTGGTTTAGTTATGGCAAATTTCTTCAACATGTCTATGTCATTAAAGTATTTGATTTCTCCATCGCCAATAAAACTCAGTATAGCTTGATACATGATCCTTGGCTGGAAGTTGTTTTGTTTTAGGAGACTGAAGTTTGATAACCATCGTCTTCTGGTTTAAAACGTTCTGACTGAGAGATCTGCAGTCATTCTGATATTTCTCCCTTTGTAAGTGATGCTTTTCTTACGTCTGACTGCTTGCAGAATTTTCTCCTTCCTCTTAACTTTGGAAAGTTAATCACAATGTGTCTAGGAGATGCTTTATTTGGATTGAAACTTGCTGGGGTTCTGAAACTGTCTGCTAGCTGAAGTTCTGTATCTCTTGTAATGCTTGGCAAATTTTCCTCCAAAACCTCTGTACCTTTAGGACCATCTGCTTCTCCTTTGGAAATTCCTATAAGATGAATGTTTGATCTTTTGGCGTGATCCCACAACTTTCTCAGGGAACAATCAATTTTTTACTCTCCATTTGTCTACCTCTTTGAGTGTTTGGGAACGTTCAAAAGCTTTGTTTCAGTTTCAGAGATCCTTTCTTCTGCCTGGTCAACTCTATTACTGTGGGATTCTACTGTGTTTTGGAGCTCTTCAACTAACCCCTTCTTTTCTTTGAGTTCTGCTATCTCTTTTCTCATTATGTCCATATCTTTGGTGACTTGGGCTTTGAATTCATTAATTTCTTGAGGCAACTTTAGAACTACTGTTTGGAATTCAATTTCTATCTTTTCTTCCATTGTATTTATCTTGTTTGCAATCCATATTCTGAATTCAATTTCTGACATTGCTGCCATTTGTTTATGCATGGTGTCTTCAATTTTATCTCCTTTGTCATTTCTTGGGGGGAGGTTGATCTACTCTAGTTATTCATGTTGCAAGAGTTGCTCTGTTGGGTCTGCACCATGTTTATTTTTCACCATTTGGTTATTAGAACTGGTGGGGTGAGATTGAATTGGGGTTCCCAGGTAGTAGAGGTAGCACCTTACCAAAGTGCTAGGCTTTGTAATTGTGGCTTATCTCATACAACCCTACAAAGGCCTCTTTCAGAGTTTTAGCCAGAAACTCTGAGGACATACTTGATGAGACAGCACAAGCTAGCTCTGTTTGATCTCAGCCAACCTCTACCGTATCCTAACAAACCACAGCATTAGGTTTAAATCTGGAGTGTGAAGAGATACAAAGAGCTGTGGTGCTCAGCCCCCACCCTTCAGTTCTTTCCCACTACAGAACTTGAAGGTCAACCTCAGAATGTCCCCAAGTGGGCAGCCCCAGACACGGGTTCCAACCACATTATCTCAGGCAGGGAAAACCCTGGTCAACAGAGAGGGATTCAAGGGTCTCCAATACAGCAAAATTGGAGCCAGGAATCCCCACTCCCGCCCACCAGACTCAGTCCACATTGTTTTTTGCTTCTCTGCTCACAAGCCCAGCTGGAGTCAGGGACCACACCCCCACCCCCAGTCTCAGTCCACATCCAACTAGCCTCTGCTTGCCAGACCAGTTGAGGGTCAAGGGACCACACCGCCACCTGCCAGTCTCAGTCCACTGCCTGGCAAGCCTCTATTTACAGGCTCTGTTGGAATCAGGGCACTGGCCCTGCCCTCTGGTCTCAGTCCACACAAAACTAGCCCCTGCTTGCCAGAGCAGTTGAAGTCAGTAGAACATGACCCCACCTGCCAGTCTCAGTCCACTGCCTGGCAAGCCTTTGTTTGCAGGCTCTGTTAGAGTCGGGGCACTATGCCTGCAGGCCTCAGTCCTCACCTGGTAAGGCTCTACTCACCAGCCCCCGCTGGAAACAGTAGGCCATGCCCTAGCCCTCAGATCTTGGTTCACACCCAGTAAGCCACTGCTCGATGGTTCTGTTGGAATTGGGATCACGCCTGTGGTCTCAGGTCACAGTCCATGCCTATCAAGGCTCTGCTTACAGGCCCAGTAGGGGCTGGGGTACAGCCCTGTCTGCTGAACTCAGTCCACTGAGAGTGGGGCAACCACTCTCCTGCTGTGGGTGCCATCAGAGCTGGGGGTTCTGAACCCCATCCTGCCAGATACAGGCCGAACTGAGGGTCAACACTACCACTGGCCTGGCATAGTCATAACCAGGGGACCACTCCTCCTGCCCCGCATAGTGTCCCTTTCTTCCCACACCCTTTTTCTTCCCCATTAGTCACAGATTCTGTCCTAATGATTGGCAGTCCACATTATGCCCAGTTCTCTTAGGAGAAGACCAAACACTCTGTGCTCTGCAGGGGGCAGAACTTTAGACTGCCATGTGAGGGGAAAAGGATGGACTGGGAGTTTGGATTTGGGAAAATATCTGTTCAATTTTATGCCTGGCGGGGTGATGTCTAGGTTCATAAGTGGGCCCTCCCTCGAGAAAGAGACCTGGAATTTTGCAGCTCTGTCCAGCAAGATAAAAGGAGAGGTCTTTTGTTCCCTGCTTGTTTGCAGATAGCCTGCAGCACGCCCCTTGCTTAGGGGAGGAGTCTCCCGTTCTTTAGTTGATAGGCTTTGTCCCTGTAATTTGGTTTCTTGAATGCTTTTCTTGGAGTTACAGCTTGCCGAACTTCTTTCTTAGCTCAGCTCCCCATCTTTGGCTTCATGGAGTCCGATTCTGTTCAGTTTTTCTTTCCCTGCTCAGGAGCCTCTGCCCAGGGTTGCTGCTAGTCAGCCATCTTCCCAGAATCCCCACACCCATCTTTTTGTCAACAGCCATCTTGCCCGATGAAAGAGAGTCAGTCTTATAAAGAAACTGACACCAAAGGCAGAACAAAGATCTAGAATGAAACTACTGAAAGATTAAAATGAGAAACCCTTCACTGGAAATGCCTCAAGGTTCTTCTGTTTGTTTTAATAATCTGTTCCCAGCAGGGATAAAAATTTCTCTTCCACATTCAAAATCTTTGATTAAAATGGATTCATCTCAGGAAAATGTTCTGAGCTTATCTCGAGTGTTCAGAGTTCTCCAGAGATGTAAAAAGGCCTGGCATGGTGAGTAGAAAGGCAGTGACTGATTACCACTTGTCCAAGAGGCATGAGCACATCTGGTTTTGGAAAAACACATCATTTTTCTTTTTCTTGACAGGGAAAGATTGATAGAAAGATTGATAAGTAAAGAAGGGGGAAGCAAATGAGGGGAGCAGAATCTCCAGCAGTGGAGGGAGAGCCGTAGTGAGAAGCCCCAGGCACACGGTGTTGACCTCTTAAAGGGGCTGGAGAAAGCTGGACCAATGTCTGGATCAAAAGCTGAGATCGGGACCAAAAGCAGTGAGCCAGGGTGGGGACCAAGGATGGATGGGGATCTAAAAATGCTTAAGGGGATACGGTACCCCTCCTGGGTACCCTGTGTCCTGGGTGTGGGACACAAGTATAATAGGGACTTTACCTAACAAATGAAAACACTGTAACTTAATTGATTATATCCTCATATTAATCTGAAATAAAAAATAAAATGAAAATGAAAATAAATGCATATGGTGTAGGGGTCACTTGTGCATGGCAGGAAGAACAACTGGAGGGATTAGGGATACAGAGACTTCTACTCCATATTTTGAGCTCCGAGGAGAGAACTGGTCCTGAAGTCCAGGAGGGGAAGAGCACTCTGTGTAGCATGGAGTGGAAAGGAAGGAGGGCCAAAGCTGGAATTTTGAGGGCCAGTTATGTTGAGGATGGGTGTGGGCAAAGGACAAGGCATTCAAGAAGATGGGAATGGAGCAATTGGGAAGGGAGAGGATCTAGGCAGGGATTGGGAATTTGGGGAAGGCAAGGGTAAGGGCCTTTCAAGGAAGGGCCTGTGGATAGCATCTCATGATCCAGAAAGGTCTGGTGGGAAGAATCTGCAGGATGTGATAGCAGGACATTCTAGACCCTGCAGCGGGTGTGGGGAATGAGTGGGTTAGGGAGACACTGAAGGGATGGAGAAAGGAAGGGAGGTGGGAACCTGAGCAAGGATGGGGCTGGAGAGGAGGGCATGAAAGATACCAGCAGGAGCTCCAATGTCTGCAGGGAAACAGGGCAAGAAGCTAGTGCTCTGGAGCCTGGTGTGGGTGGGCAGGAGAAAGGCAGGATGTGAACATTTAGTGTGATTTGCAGGATGGGAAGGGTCATCTAGATCTCTGGTCTGAAAAATAGAACTTGAAAACACACTCACACAGAAATCCAAAAAAAGCTAAGATTTGAATCCAAATGGTGCTAAGATTTTTAAGCTTTCAGGATAAGAATTAGGGAACAAGAGGTGGAAATTTGTGGTAAAGTTGGATTTTTTGACCTGGGAAACAGGGAAGGAGATAATGAATTCAGAGTCAAGTAAGCAAAGTAATAATAATAATCACAAGATCACTTCTCCCCTCCTTTAATAAAAAACTCTAACAACAATTCTCTTTTTTACCCCTCTCAAAGTTTGTTGTGATTCCTAGCTTTTTCTAAACTAATTAATTAACTAAATGTCCATCTCTTCATCTTGCCCACTCAAAAAGATGTTTTTGATCAGTGAACTGATTTTCAGCTTTCATTACATCTTTGTTTGTTTGTTTTTTTTTAAAAAAAAAAACCTTTTAAAAGTTTGGCTTTAGACAGAAGTAATCTGACAAAATATAAATTATAGTGAAAAGGAAGGTTTGATGATTTTACTTCAATAAAAATGTTGAAATTGAATTATTTTCCTCAGCCAAGCTTATGGTTTTTGTGTTATTGAGTTCACTAACCCTATAGTGATTTCCCCAAAGAATATGCAAGACTGTACTTACAGTTTCTAATCTATTTTTAAAAAGTCTGTTTATTTGATACATTATGCAAGGGCATCCAACTGGAACAGTAGCAGCAGCTACCTGCGGGTCAGTACAGCTGTTCTGTGCCCATGTGTGTGCATCTGGCACAGACCTTTGAGAATGACAGAGGTTTGGGTTTCATTGGTTTCTGCATAATAATAATTTCTGAATAATTCTTTTCCCAGGATGGCCCCTGAGTAGATCTCCCAAGGTGCTGCTCGCTGAGGAGCCCACTTCCCTATGTTTCAGTTCGTAGGTACATGTGGAAACTGGTGCCTCATGCCAAGACTTGCATTTGGCCTTTGGTTATTTTGCAGATGAATGAAAACATCAAGGTGCACTGTGTTCGCTCCAGCTTCCCTTCAATACCCTCTGGATTTACAGCTTTGCCAAGGTCTTGTCAACAGGGAACATCCTGCTGGTACTTTCCCTCCATCTTTAATTTTCTGAAACTAGAAAGGGGTAGCGTCAGGGAGATGCGCTGGAAAGGGGTGGCATCAGGAAGGTACAGTGGTGTACATCTCAGGATTGGTGCTGGCCCATCGTCCACAGAAGGAGCTTGTGGCAGAGGTTTTCAGGGAAGAAAAGAGGTAGAGAGAACTTCATGCATTGAAGGTCTGATGGCCAACTCAGGTTAAGGAGAGCGGATGCTGAATCAGAATTCCTCCTTGTTAATATATTATAACCATAAGAGATTATTTGCAAAACAGCCTACTTGTTTGTTAAGAAAGCTACATGAACACTAATAATTCTTTTTTCTCAAACTTTGCTTTTTTCAAACTCAGTGGCTGTTTAAAAAGGTTTGTCTTCGTTTCTAGTCTTGCTTGCTTTACCCACTGCCCCACCTGTAGGTACACTTCAGCATAGATGAAGATCATTCGAAAACAACGTATATTGAAATAATGTCAAACTTCTAGAAAGTTGCAAGAGAAATCGACAGAACTATCATCTCTTCTTCACACAGATATCCAAGTTGTCAACATTTAACACATTAGTTCTTTCTCTCTCTCCACCAACCACTAAATGCATCAGTACACATTTTGGAAAGGCAAAGATGCAACATAACCACACTACCAAAACCAAACCCAGAGGTTCACATGATGTAACATTACCATCCGATCCGGAGACCATCATGGACCGTTACCAACTCCCCCAATATCGCTCTTTCCTTTCTGGAGCATGACTGGAGTTGGGATCACGGGTCACATTTAGTTGCCTATCCCTGCAGTCTCCTTCAATGCCACCCAGCTCCCTGCCCCCCCACTCCTCCAGGGAGGAGGGTAAAGGAAACACACTGGATTCAGAATGTCTTACTAAATTTGTAGAGTTTTTCACTTAAGATTTTTGCAATCTATGTTTGTAAGTTATGTCTCATTTTTTGAAAAGTGAAACATATGTTTGTATTTACTCAATACCTGTCAAAGCATCCTAAGTGAACAAAGATCTCTACCTCCCAGGACCATGCATGAAGTTCTCTCTACCTCTTTTCTTCCCTGCAAACCTCAGCTTGCACCTACACGGGGCTTCTCTCATGCTGTATCCCCTTTATGGGTAAATTGGCATTCTGCTCTTCACCACAATAACTGAAGGTATTTTACTTTTTACCTTCAGCCATTATAGCAAACACCTCCACTTTTTAAAATTTACTTTTTAAATTGTGGCAAAATACAAATAACATAAGATTTACCATCTTAGATAAACCTTTGGCTAACCTAGCCAGGAAAAAAAATGAGTAAAATCTCTAATTTCATCAATCAGAAATGGTAAAGACCTAATAACAACAGACCCCTCAGAAATTCAGAAAATCCTTAACGAATATTATAAGAAACTTAACTCTCAGAAATATGAAAATCTGAAGGAAATTGACCAATACTTGCCACCTGCCAAGACTTAGCCAGAACAAAGTGGACATGTTGAACAGGCCTATATCAAGTTCTGAAATAGTATTGACTATAAAAAATCTCCTTAAAAAGAAAAGCCCAGGACCAGATGGCTTCACGTCAGAATTCTACCAAACTTTTAAAGAAGAAGTAGTACCTATATTACTAAACCTCTTCCAAAATATAGAAAAAGAAGGAATACTACCCAAAACATTCTATGAAGCAAATATCACCTTGATCCCTAAACCAGGGAAAGACACAACAAGAAAAGAAAATTATAGACCAATATCACTAATGAATATTGATGCAAAAATATTTAACAAGATACTAACAAACAGAATCCAACAACACATCTAAACAAATTCTACACCACGACCAAGTGGGCTTTATCCCAGAGTCTCAAGGCTGGTTCAATATACATAAATCTATAAATGTAATCCAGCACATAAACAAACTAAAAAATAAAGACCTGATTCTCTCAATTGATGCAGAAAAAGCTTTTGAAATATCCAGCATCCCTTTATGATCAGAACACTTAAAAAAAATTGGTATAGAAGGGACAATTCTCAAACTGATAGAGGCCAACTATAGCAAACCCACAGCCAATATTGTATTGAATGGAGTTTAATTGAAACCATTTCCACTTAGATCAGGAACGAGGCAAGGTTGCTCATTGTCTCCATTGCTCTTCAACATTGTAATGGAAGTTCTAGCCATTGCAATTAGGGAAGAAAAGGTGATCCACATAGGATCAGAAGAGATTAAACTTTCACTCTTCACAGATGACATGATTGTATAACTGGAAAACACCAGGGATTCTACTATAAAACTTTTAGAAGTGATCAAAGAATATAGCAGTGTCTCAGGCTACAAGATTAACACTCGTAAATCTGTAGCCTTTATATATACCAATAATAGTCAAGCTGAAAAAACAGTCAAGGACTCTTATCACTTTCACAGTAGTACCAAAGAAGATGAAATATTTGGGAGTTTAGCTAACAAAGGATGTGAAAGATCTCTATAAAGAGAACTACGAAACTTTAAGAAAAGAAATAGCTGAAAATGTTAAGAAATGGAAAAATGTACCATGCTCATGGCTGGGAAGAATCAACATTGTTAAAATGTCTATATTACCCAAAGCAATATATAATTTTAATGCAATTCCTATCAAAGCTTCATTGTCATATTTTAAAGATCTCGAAAAAATAATACTTCGTTTTATATGGAATCAGAAAAAATTCAAATAACCAAGACATTACTCAGAAATAAAAACAAAGCAGTAGGAATCATGCTACCAGACCTGAGACTCTACTATAAATTGATAGTGATCAAAACAGCATGGTACTGGCACAAAAACAGAGAGGTAGACGTTTGGAACAGAATAGAGAACCAAGAGATGAATCCAGCTACTTAGCATTACTTGATCTTTGACAAACCAATTAAAAACATTCAGTGGGGAAAAGACTCTCTATTTAACAAATGGTGCTGGGTGAACTGGTTGGCGACCTGTAGAAGACTAAAACTGGACCCACACCTCTCACCATTAACTAAGGTAGACTCTCACTGGATTAAACATTTAAACTTAAGACATGAAACTATTAAAATATTA
>CAUYON010067870.1:0-27118 GCA_963573935.1 Arctocebus calabarensis | reverse complement strand
TCCCTCCCTCCCTCCCTTCCTTCCTTCCTCCCTTCCTCCCTCCCTTCCTTCCTTCCTTTTTTCTTTCTTTCTTCCTCCCTCCCTCCCTCTCTTCCTTCCTTCCTTTCTTTCTCTTTCTCGCTTTCTTTCACCACATTGTTTTTCACTCTTTTTCATTCTCATCTCCCTCCCTCATTTTCCCTTCTCTCTCCTTCTGAAATATAAAATAAACCAACGCTTTTATATTCTAAAAGAAAGAAGAAAAAATAGAAATGTGTGGCTTTCTCACCCAGTGAATACTGGAGCAAATAACAAATACATTTACCTCAATTTTAGTCTTCTTTGGATCAACAAATTGGAGAGTAGCTCTTTCCTTTGGGAGGTAGCACTGGAAACATTCCACACCTTGATTCAGTTGTGGTTGCGCCTGTGTACCCCTGCACAGGTACACATATGTAAGCATTTATGGGGTTGAATACTTAAGAGTGTATGTAAGATATAGTTGAATTAAAAAGTGGAAAAGATGGGGGCAAGACACAATTGTAAGAGGGTCTTTACCTAACAAATGCAATCAGTGTAACCTGGTTTCTTGTGCCCTCAATGAATCCCCAACAATAAATTAAAAATATATATATATTGCCAACAGAAGAAAGTTGGCAAACCAAAAAAAAAAAAAAAAATAGGTGGAAAAGAAGAAATAAAAACCAATTTAATTTCTTCTCTCTAAAGTTTTCTAGTCATATAACAAGAAAGCAGACAGGCAAATGAGCTTTCTTTTTGTGTGTGTGTCTGAGACAGTCTCACTTTGTCACCCTTGGTAGAGTGCCTTGGCGTCATAGCTCATAGCCACCTCAAGCTCTTGGGCTCAAGCCATCCTTTTGCCCCAGCCTCCCGAGTAGCTGGGACTACACACACCTGCCACAACACCCGGTTAGTTTTTCTATATTCAATAGAGATGTGGTCTCACTCTTGCTCAAGCTGGTCTCAAAGTCCTGAGCTCAAGTGATCCTCCTGCCTCAGCCTCCCAGAGCATTAGGATCATAGGCATGAGCCACCACACCCGGCCTAAATGAGCATTCTTAGTACAACACAAAATGATCTCTGGGAGCCTGGAGGCCCAGATATGCTTTGGGTGCACAGAGGGGAAGAGCAGGGGACACTCCATGCATGGCGATGGACAGGTGTTCTGCATTAGAGTGTGAGGAGTGTGACCAGAGACCCAGAGGGAAGATCATGGACGGTGCAGGTACAAAACTAAAATGGATGTGGATTATGTTCCATACGCCAAAGGGAAAACCACCAAAGCTATTCATGAGTGTTAATCTCCTGTGCCAACTTGACCGGGCTAATGAATGCCCAGATTGCTAGATAACCCTCGTTTCTGGGTGTATGTGTGAGGGTGTTGAGAGATGAGCATTTCAATTGGTAGACTAAGCAAAACAGACGGCCCTCCCCAGAGTAGACAGGCATTATCCAATCTGCTGAGGGCCTGGATAGAACAAAAAAAGGCAGAGGAAAGTTGAACTCACTTTCCTTCTGGTGCTGGGGTCCTTCTGGTCCTGCTCTCAAACTGGGACTTAACACCACTGGGGCTTCTGGTTCTCAGGCCTTCAGCTCCAGCCTGGAATCTACACCATCAGCTCTCCGGTTCTCAGGCCTATGAACCACAGCACCAGTGTTACTGGAGGCATACATATCCTATAAGTTCTGTCTCTCTGGAGAACTCTCATCTGAGCAGAAGAATCACATATTGAGGGCTGTGTCTGAGAAAACAGCTTTTCAACCTGTTTGCTGTGATTAGAACAATTGGTTTGGTTTTCATTTTTAAATAATATGTTGACTTCAAACCTGAGTAATAAAATAAAATTCAATTTAGAAAAACTTTACTTAGGAAATTACAATATAATAATATTTCTTTATTTCATACATGTACTAGACTTAAGTGACCAATGGCTTGGCTGAAAATGTTAAATTTCTAGTTTAGCCAGATGTCAATTGACTACCTATTTTCCCCTCTCTTACTGTCAGGGGAGATGAATGTCTTAAAGAAGCAAATTGTGTTCAGCTGCTTCCTTGTACAAAAGATATGGCAAAAGAAGAGACGCTGTTTTTTGCAAGATGTTCAAACAGCACCACAGCTAGCGGTGGCGATAGTTATCTTTGATAACTTACTGTGTCCCAGGCACGTTGCTAAATGTTTTAGATGCATTATCTTGTTTAGGTGTCTTGGGACCTACTCTCTTCACCCCCGTCCTCTCCTCCCTCTTTGGTGTGAATGAGCAGCGTGGGCAAAAGTAGCTGTTTAATGTGTGCTGTTGGTCTGTCAGCTACACTGAGTTCACAACTGGGAATCAGGAATCAGGGGACCATCAGAGGAAAGACACCTGTTTGAAAGATGTGCCTTTATCCCAAGCACTGATGAACACCTCTGCCCAGCAAACTCAGAGAAGATGCAGACCTCAACTTCAGAAACCAGAGCCTGACTCTGTAGTTCTTTTTTTTTTTTTTGAGACAGAGTCACTTCATTGCTCTTGGTAGAATGGTGTGTCATCACAGCTCACAGCAATCTCCAACTGTTCGACGTAAGCAATTCTCTTGCCTCAGCCTCTCACGTAGCTGGGACTACAGGTGCCCACCATAGCACCCGGTTATTTTTTGGTTGCAGTTGTCATTGTTGTTGGCAGGCCAGGGCTGGATTCGAACCTGCCAGCTCCAGTGTATGTGGCTGGCGCCCTAGCCACTGAGCTGCAGGTGCCGAGCCTCTGTAGTACTTATTAATTGCTCGACTCAGCAGCTCAAAACAGCAAGCATTCATTATCTTTGTTTCTGAGTTGCAAGTTGGGTTGGGAGTGTCTTAGCTGGGTGGTTCTCGTCGGTGTCTCTCACAAGGTAGCCATGAAGATGGTGGCTGGGGCCCAAGTTGTAAAAAGGCTTGCCTGGAGTGGGAAGACCCATTTCCAAGGTGGTGCACCCACACGGATGGTGACTAAACGCTGGTTTTGGCAAGAAGCCCCAATTCCTCATCACCTGGACCTCTCCGCGGGGCTGCTTGAGTGTCCTCCCGACATGGAAGCCGGCTTCCCCAGAGCATGTGGTCCGGCAGAGCAGGATGGAAGCCAACAGCACCCTTTACGAGCCAGTCTTGTGGTCATGCACCATCACTCCCACTCACTGAGTCTGGCCCACACTCAAGAGGTAGGGAATTAGGCCCAAAGTTTGAGGTAGAAATTGTCAAAGTATTTGTGGACATGTTTTGAACTATCACAGTCTCTTTCAGCTGAAAGTGCAGATACTCGACTTCAGAAGGGAGGCATTTGCTGGCTCACATGGCCTAACCAGGGAGCTGAAGGAGCTGGGCTCTCAGGGACTGGGACGGGGGACCTAAATTCATTCTCTCTCTCTCTCTCTCTCTCCCTCTCCACCGCCTCTATCCCTCCCTCTCTCTCTCTCTCTCTCTCTCTCTCTCACACACACACACACACACAAACACACCTGCTTTTCTTGGAGCAGGAGCTCTGCTCTCTGGGCTGTAACTAATACCACAATCTGCTCTGAATTCACATTCTCACAGGCCTCTCAACCAGAATAGAAATTCCAGTCCCAGAGGGGTTCCTGGCTCCAGGCTGTGCTTGTGGTGGGTCAGGGAAGGACTCTTCATGGGCTCTCCCAAGGGAGAGTGCACCTACCAGGCTGCGGTGCTGTGATTGGCTGGCCTTGGTCACATGTAATACCAATCCCTGTGTCAGGGGCACAGGGCCTGGTACCGGCAGGGGACTCTGGGGCAGCAGAATAGAGGAAGAGGTGGGTGACCATTCCAGTTGTGTATGCAACTGTTGCCTTGGTTGGATTTATGAGCCAAAGGTCGAAGCTGGCCTATTTTTGGAGTAGCAGGAAAAAGCATCTGCTTCAAACTCTCAAAATGGTAACTTTCCACAGGAACAGCCTGGCTGGTAGATCTACTGAAGATTTAAATATACCGAGCCTGAACCTCTGAGAGGTCACCGATTTCTCATTGTTGACACGCTTAGAAGCCAGAACCCAATCGTGCACAGCAGATAGGGGGGCCAGACGCCTTCCTTGTGTTTTCCCCTCTGTGCGCTGCTCTTAAGAATAAGGCTCCTGATAGTAAATTCAAAGGGAAGCAAAAAAAACTCAGGCAACTTTCCGGACCTTGCTTGTAGCAGAAAATCCCATCGAGAAACACAAAGACTCCTCTCTCACTCTGTCCAAAGACTTCCAATGGGCAGGTTTAGAGTTCAATTGTGATTTCATTGCCAAAAACAACTTCCAGGGCGGCTCCTGTGGCTCAGCGAGTAGGGCACCGGCCCCATATACCGAAGGTGGCGGGTTCAAGCCCAGCCTCGGCCGAACTGCAAAACAAAAAAATAGCCGGGCGCTGTGGCGGGCGCCTGTAGCCCCAGCTACTCGGGAGGCTGAGGCAAGAGAATCGCTTAAGCCCAAGAGCTGGAGGTTGCTGTGAGCAGTGTGACGCCATGGCACTCTACCCAGGGCGATAAAGTGAGACTCTGTCTCTACAAAAAAAAAAAAAAAAAACAACTTCCAGAAAAACACATGGCAGTTATTTGGGGTAAACCATCTCCAAAGGTACAGTGAGAGGAGACTTCTTGCTCACCCCCACTTCATCCAACATATTTGCAGAGCTGGTTTCCAACTCCTCTGCCTATGAAGGCAGACAACAAAGGGGGACAGACATTGGACGTAACCTATGCTTTTGCTCAAAATTCCTGTGGCTTTGAGTTAATGTCTGTCAGAATATTTAACACTTAACTAACGTTAACATTTTATTTTTTTTATTTTTATTTTTTTTGAGACAGAGCCTCAAGCTGTCGCCCTGGATAGAGTGCTGTGGCATCACAGCTCACAGCAACCTCCAATTCCTGGGCTCAAGAATGTCTCCTGCCTCCACCTCCCAAGTAGCTGTGACTACAGGTGCCCGCCACAACACCCGGCTATTTTTTGGTTGTAGCCGCCATTGTTGTTTGTCGGGCCTGGGCTGGATTCAAACCCGCCAGCTCAGGTGTACGTGGCTGGCGCCTTAGCCCATTGAGCCACAGGTGCGAAGCCTAACATTAACATTTTAAATGACCACTTTTCTTTCTTTCTTTTTTTTTTTTTTTTTAGACAGAGCCTCAAGCTGTCACCCTGGATAGAGTGCTGTGGCATCACAGCTCACAGCAACCTCCAACTCTTGGGCTCAAGCGAGTCTCCTGCCTCCGCCTCCCAAGAAGCTGGGACTACAGGCGCCCGCCACAACGCCTGGCCGTTTTTTGGTTGTAGCCACCATTGTTGTTTGGTGGGCCCAGGCTGGACTCGAACCAGCCAGCTCAGGTGTACGTGGCTGGTGCCTTAGCCCGCTGAGCCACAGGTGCCGAGCCTAAATAACCACTTTTCATTTGCCACTTCCCTGCTCCAGAGTACTTTTGAGAGCATTTTCTGGGGCTTGTGTAGGATAAAGTGAATATTTGGTTGCAATTCCAGCTCTGACCTCAGTTTTCTCATCTGCAAAATGGGGATCTTAAGACCTGCCAAGTGTTTGACCTGTAGGAGAAGTTTGGTCAACAGCATGACACTTTGTGATAGCCCCGGCTGCTTAAAGAAGAAATGAGCCCAGAGGAGGGTGGACAATTTGTATCACGTATCTGGGCAAGGACAGTCATGAGCTTCAACATCTGGTTGTGGGGTCTCCATCCAGAGCGGGGAGGAATCCAGGTCACTCAAAGAGGAGAGGGGATGGGGAATAGAGCCTGCCAAGTTATACTGGAGCCACATGAGACTTTGACCAAGCAGGGAACACACAGCAGTGCAGGCAGAGGTGAGGCTAGGAGGGACAGAGGCCCCCAGGGCTGAGACCTGGAAGCACAGGTTTTCCTTCTGAGGTCTGCAGTCACCACCCACCCTGCTCATCAACCCCTCGACTGGTACCCCAGATCTCTCAGTCCCAGAGAGCTGCCGCCAAAGGGCAAATCTGTGTTGGGGGGCCCAACACAACCCTACATGAACCTGCCTTCCCCAAGACAAAGGAGACAAAGGACCTAGTTAGCCCCACCCCTGAAGTTTGTGCCAAGGAAGGATTCTAACTCACCAAAGCCTCCAGGTGAGCTGTGGAATTTGCCCACTCCTAGGCCTGATATAAAGGAAGTCTCTAACTGCTCCTGGATGTAGACATTCTCTTTGCACTGCCCAGGTGTGGCGCTGTCCCTTTCAATAAATCTGGCCTGAACATCTCTGCTCTGGTCTCATCTTGGGGCACCACTGCTTACCCTTTTTAAAACCCTTGAGTGAACTGACTCTGAACCTGAGGACATGCCCTTTCTGCCTCATCCTAAACAGGAGCTGGCCTGGACAGGAGTTCCTTCTGAGACCAGCAGCATTTTCATGTGCCACCTCCCTGCTAGGGAGCCAATTCAGTCACTAGTCTATAAATTGGGAACAAAAATGAAATCTTCAGCACTCTGTCAGTCGACAGATTGGACACACGTTGTTCAAAAGGACCCAAGAAATACTCTAAAGCTGGCTCAGTGCCTGTGGCTCATGTAGCTAAGGCACCAGCCCCATATACCTGAGCTGGCAGGTTTGAATCCAGCCCGAGCCTGCAAAACAATGACAGCTGCAACCAAAAAATGGCTGGGCATTGTGGCAGGCGCCTTTAATCCCAGCTACTTGGGTGGCGGAGGCAAGGAGAATCGCTTGAACCAGGAGTTGGAGGTTGCTGTGAGCTGTGATGGCATAGCACTCTACCCAGGGTAGCAGCTTGAGATTCTGTCTCAAAAAACAAACAAACAAACAAAAAAACAAAAGAAAGAAAAAAGAAATACTCTAAAGCTGAGTTGCTGGCCATGAGAACAGAGGGCAGACATGCCTCGTCACGCACCCTCCCTTCTTAGAGATACCATTTGTGACTCATTAACAGGACAAAAGTTATGCGAGGCAAAGTACAATCACGCCTGTGGGTCTTCAATTTATTTAACAGTAAGTATCTGAGTCCAGTATCTATCCCATGGCTTGCCTCTGATTAACAGATTTCATGAGCAGCGCCTGTGGCTCAGTGATTAACAGACTTCCTTATCTTAAGACATTCCAAGTCTTTGGACAAAGCTTTATTTCTTCAACCAATACAAATGAAAGAATCTTTGAATCCACGTATAACCTGTAATACCCCACTTAGAGATGTCCTGCCTTTTCCAGCCAAACCAATCGGCGCCCTGCATGCATTGATTTATGACTTTACGTATAATGCTTCTCTCTGTGAGAGGATAAAAACAGACTGTACCTGGCTCGGCGCCTGTGGCTCAACGGGCTAAGGCGCCAGCCACGTACACCTGAGCTGGCGGGTTCAAATCCAGCCCGGGCCCACCAAACAACAATGACGGCTGCAACCAAAAAAATGGCCGGGCGTTGAGAGCGCCTGTAGTCGCAGCTACTTGGGAGGCGGAGGCAGGAGACTCGCTTGAGCCCAGGAATTGGAGGTTGCTGTGAGCTGTGATGCCATGGGACTCTATCCAGGGTGACAGCTTGAGGCTCTGTCTCAAAAAAAAAAAAAAACAGACTGTACCCCACTCATGATGAGACCACTTGCCTGAGGCTTCTTGGGTGTGGCTCTGGGCCATGGTGGCACATACATAGTATTTGGCTCCAAATAAACTTCTTTATATTTGAGACCAGGGTTTTTTTTCCATTGACAAAATGTTCCAACCTTCAAACCCAAACCAGTCCCACTCCCACGCCCCTTTTCAGCTAACACCTTTCTCTTGAGGCTTCTGCCCTCCATATAGCTAAGGGGAATGACCGGAATTTCCAGCCTCATCCTGTCGCTCCATACCAGAATCTAAAGAACATAAAAAATGGTAGCTCGAGCCCCCCACCTATGGCAGAATTGGGTCAAACACAGGCTCTAACGCCAGAAAACTTTGATTCAAGTTCTGACTCAGCCTCTTTCCAGCTGCTTACTTTACCTCTCTAAGCCTCAGTTTCCTCATCTTGAAAACAGGGGTAATAATAGCACCTACCAGGTGGGTTCTTGGTGAGGACTAAATGAGGTAATACAGGAAAGTGCCTTGGGCATTGCCTTGAAGAAGCCCAACTCCTCTCTCCAATATGCTGCCAGAGAGCCCCAGCCACATGTCCTGGGTGTCACCTGTCACCTCTCCACCTCAAAGGGCTCCCTGTCTCTCCCCAACCTACCCATCTGGTCACTCCCACACCTTGCTGCACCTGCTCACATGGGTCCCCAGCCACCCAAACAGGGAGAGTCGCTGCTCCTGGCCCTGGGAGCTGCTCTTCCTCACACTCCTGCCGTCTCAGAGCCACAGTCAAAATGCACAGACCGGCCACCCTGAAGAGGGAGAAAGTGGCTGGCTGCGGGGAGCTTTGCAAATAGCAACTTTTCTCCTCCTGGTTCCCTGGAATGTTCGAGTGGCTCCCATGGCCACTGTCCACACGGTGCACCATACGGTGTAGGAGTCCAGCACTGCTCATGACTGGCTGGTGGGGCACCTGAGCACTCCAAGATTCTGCCCAGCGTTCACCCTCCCTGCCCTCCTGCTCTCTCCTGGCCCCCACCCCCTCCAGGCCTGGGTTTGAATTCCAGCCCTGTCACCTGTGTGACGAGTCAGCTCACTGCTGAGCTTGGCTCCATCCCAGAGGGGGTTAGATAAGATACCCTAATTGGGTGGGGACCCAAGGCCTGTGAGCTCAGACAGGTTTGTGATAGGGGACAACACTTGTAAGCTACCACTGGGTTGATGAGAAAGAGGAAGGGAGAGGGTGACGGCCGTGGTGGGGATGAGGACACAGTCAGCTCTTGCTGCTGTTAATATGCCTCTTCCTGGAGCCGTCCAGCAGCAGGAGTCAGGGGACACAGAAATGAGCCAGACCTGATCCCTGCCCTCAGAGGAGGACTGTATGTTCACTGGAGACCAGAGTAAGCCAGGCCCCCAGGGCGCTGTGAGAGGTTGCAGGGGGATGGGGTGGAGTGTAGGCCAGAGGGAATCCCAGCAACCCAGGCTGGGAGGGCACTGTGGGCATGTCTGGAGAGCCGAGAGGCAGTCTGAGGGTGAACAGGACAGAGAGGGGTGTGGAATGTTCTGGAGGGTGGTGCAGGACCGCAGGGTGTGGTCTTCACCCTGAGGGCAGCAGGTTTGCAGGGGAGTGATGGACATTCTGGAATTTTTTGACTCCAGATTGCCCAATACCTGGTAAGAGGTGCCAGGAAGGCTCAGGGACCACTGAGGAGGCTGCCCTAGCAGTTCAGGAAGGAGAGGATGGGGCCCTGGGGTGGCATGAGCTACACACACACTGAAAGAGCAGTCCAGCAGCAGGAAAAGGTCTACAGCTCCAGAGCGCTAGGCCACCTTCAGGCCCTCGCTTGTGCCGTTCTGGCCACCTGCTGCACAGGCTGGTGTCTGTGACCCTGGGTAACACGTGGGAGCAGGGAACATTGGTGCACACGCGTCACACTGGAGCGTACATGTGCACAGCTCATCTGGGTGTACCGGGAGGATGGAACTCTTCAGGCACCGGTAGCAACTGCCCATTTTGCTCACGACTGACTTTTTCTTGGACTGACACCATTCCAGGGCAGCTATAATGACAACGGCCCTATGAGGTACACCCCTCCCACAGGCAGGCCTCCCAGGCACATCCTTGAGGTTTAGGGCCTTTAACTCCTCTTTCTCTCCTGCAGCTCTGGGGCCTGGTGCCGCTGCAGGGCCCATATATCTAGCCTCAAACTCACCCTCCCTGAGGCAGCCTAGGAAGGGGCAGAGGGTCCCCTGTGCCTACCCCATACCTCAGTGACCACAGCACAGCTCTTTTTCTCAGTTTTTATTTGTTCCCAAGGACAGCCCCTCTCCTGGGAGGGAGGCCAAGTGGGTTCATATCTGGAGGCCTCCAAAGATGGGGCGGTTCATGTGCTCAGGGGAAACCAGGAAGGCCTTGAGCTTGGGTCGGACAGTAAGGCGCGCCACATAGGCCGAGAGCAGGGGGAAGCTTTCCAGACAGCCGGGTACCAGGACCTGGTGGGCCAGCAGCAAGTCCAGCAGGTTGTAGTCAGCAAAGGAGATCTGCAGGGCAAAGGGGTGAGGGGGCTTGAGCCAGGTCAGGAGATAGAGAGACTTCGGCAGCCAGAACACTGGCTCTGCTCCCAAGAGCTAGCCCACTCTGGGCCTCAGTTTGCCCTTTTGAGAAATGGACCTGCAATGGAATTCGAGAAGCCAGACCCAGCACTCACCTGGTCACCCACGATGAAGGCCTGGCCCCCCCGGTTCTGGGCCAATAAAGTCTCAAAAGGTTTCAAGTGCCCTGGCAGCTCCTGAACATACTTGGCTTTGCCCTTCTCCTGTGAATGGGAATGATCCCAGCTGGGGTCATGCAGCGAAGCTGATGAGGGTGACCTCCTGACCCCAATCACCTTGCCCTGGAGCACCAGCCCCCACTCACATAGTTATGGTGGATGAGGTAACTACAGCGCTTGCGATGGTCCTCCACCCCATCATTTATCATGTCCACCAGCGCCGCCTCCAGCTGGTCTTTGCCGTACAGCCCTGCGTCAGCAGCCAGGCAGTGGGCTCAGGTTCTGTCCTCTACCCCAAAAGACCACAAGCCCCAGGCCTCCCTCTCTGATCCCTCTCTCTGGAAGGCCTTCTCTGCCCTCCTCTGCTGCTCCCACCTGCACAGGTAGGAACTCCGTAGGCCACTTGTCTTCTGGGCCACAGCCTGGGTACCTGTCTCCTAGGCATTCTCTGCCCACATGGCACCAACCCCACCTCTGCCCCCCAAAGGGAGGATCAAGCCTCTGGTGTGTGTCTCCCTAGGCCCAAGGACGGCTGTGGAGGACTGGACAGGACTGGCATGGGAGGGCTGCTGTGTCCATATACACTGTAGGACACCATCAGGGCAGGAAGAGGAGGTGACAGGCCCAGTGGGAGGGCAGCCTCAGTCCTCACTCTTGGGTCCTGTGGAAGTTGGAGTGTGCTGGGCAGGGCCTGCTCCCACTATTCCTGTGCCCCTTTCCCCAGCTGCCATGCCTTCTGGGATGGGAGACTTTCCTGGACCCCACAAGCTGGCCAAAGAGGGGACAGTATCTCCCGTGAGCTGTGTTCCTGCTACCACTGAAACATAGATTTTCCAGATTCAGATGTGCCCAGACTGAAGAAATGGGCAAGGAGGTTCCTTGGAAGTCCTGGCCCTACCTGAAGTGGCCTCTGAAGCACCCATGGGGGCTGGTGGCCTCCTCTAATCTGTTGTCCAGGAAACAGGTGCGGCAACTTCCCCTGGTGCTGCCTGAGACAGGGGCCAGCCCAGGCCACATGGCCCCTGTCCTTCCAGAACCCAGGCTCGGTACCTTCCTCTGGGGGCTGTGAGGCCTGCCCTCCAGCAAGACAGGACTTTGGTGGCTGCAGGATGTCCTGCCTGGCATCTGTCAAATACCTTTCTGGACGGGGCCACTTGAGGGCTCAGGACTCACCGAGGGAGCGCCCCAGGTGACGCAGCATTGCATTGGACTGGTACAGGGTGAGGTCTCCATCCTGGAACTTGGGGAGCTGTCCAAACAGCTGGGGGGGGGGGAGGCAGGGTGCCATGAGGGGGGCTGAGCTAGGCCGCCCCCACCCTAGTCCTGTCCTGCCCTTCTGCCCAGCAGGGTCACTCACACAGGAGGCCTTGAGGGAGCCCTGATGCCAAGTGTCCTTGGTCACCACCTCCTCCTTCCAGCTCTGGCCCTGGTCGGCCAGCAGCATCCGCAGGGCCTCACAGCGCCCTGGAGGTGGAGGACAGGGCAGGGTCGTGGGGACACATGGAGAGACCCAGCCTCACAGCAACATTGGGAGTAATGAGGCAGGTGGAGAGGGGACATGGAGAAAAGTCATAAACCCTAGCTTGGGCGACTTCTAGGGAGAGGATGGAAGTGAGAAGAAAGGGCGGAGTCCGTGACCTTCATAGTGCCTTGGAGAGGGGCACAGGTGGAGAACCCCGCTCTAGAGGAACCAGGGACACACAGGGTGCAGCTGCCTGTGGCCCCGCACAGCCGCAGCCAGGGGAGGACAGGTGCCGCCGGCCCAAGGAGCAGCCTCTGCGCCTGTGCCTGTGGTCCTCCTGAAGAAGCTGGGGCCTCACCTCGGGCCGGGAAGTAAACGATGGTGTAAGGCGGCACTAGGAAAGACAGGACGACGCAGGCTATGCAGGATGACCCAGTGGGGGAGGCGAGGGGGGCAGGGGAGACCCCCCACGGGGCGCGGCTCAGCCCGGGCCCCGCCCCCACCCGGTGCACCCAGAACTCACTGGCTGGCAGGGTCGCGGAAGCGCAGCGGGAAGCGGGAGGCGCTCCGAGATCTTATATTTACTGTTCTGCTCCACCCACTCATCCCTCCCCGCCCTACCCCAGGAATGTGCCAAGTCACCGAGCTTGGAGTGGCAGGTCGGGGCAAGGAGACGTTGAGAGGTGCCAGGGCAGCGCTAGACACCTGCACGCTGTACCCTGCCTGCAGGGCAGTGGCCTTGCAAGAGGAGCCCACACCTAGCGTCACGTTAACACCCGTCCCACAACACACACCCTCAAACCACACAGCTCCCGGGGGCCTACTGAGGAACTTGCTCATTGCTGGCTCCCCAGCACCAGCACACAGATGCTGGGTAAGTGCTTGTTGCTTAATGAATGCAATTTCTTTTCTTTTCTTTTTTTTCTTGATATAATACCTTGGCGTTTGGGTTTTTTTTTTTTAACTACTCTGTCACAGCAGCCTAGAGTGCAGTGGCATTCAGCCTACCTCACAACAACCGTAAATTGGGTTCAAGTGATCTCCTGCCTCAGCCTCCCAAGTAGCTAGGACTTTAGGCGCCTGCCATGACATTCTGCTAATTTTTCTACTTTCAGAGATGGGGTCTTACTTTTGTTCAGGCTGGTTTTGAATTCCTGGGCTCAAGTTATCCTCAGGCCTTGGCCTCCCAGAGTGCTGAAACTACAGGCCTGAGCCACTGTGCCTGGCCTGATGAATGCAATTTCAACAAATAGACACAGTCCACCAACACACGTCTTCGTGGTAATGACAGCAAACCCTAGGGCTGAACGTGGCACTGAGGACTTTACATACGTCACATCTCTAAGACCCAGCCTCATTTTACAGAAGAGGTCATTTTGGGGGCCTTGTACTTTTGGGAAACCAGAATATGTCACCCCCAAACATGCCTCTTGGACATAAAAGTTAATTTTGAGCTGAGCTGAAGACAACTAAGAAGCAGCCCAACTCGCTCTCTGTTCTTTCCTGCCCACAGGTGGAGTGTACATTCTCCTTTACTGGTGACAACTCTAGACTCTTACTAGCTCAGAGGAACTTGCAGACAAACCTCACTCTGACATCAGTTTCCTGCCATATATTTACCTCCCAAGGTTTCCTACCTTGAAAGCCTAGAACTGCTTTTCTTTGTCCTGTCAAAGGGCAAAGGTGTTGTTCTTTGTTGAAGATGCTCAACAAGCAGAGCTCTAAGCCACTGCTTGGAGTTCTTGTTCTTTGGTTTCAGGGGTCTGTCTCAACTAACAATTCTCAACGTTTGAGGAAAGCATTAGTTTTCCTCCCCCACCTGGTCTCCAAACCATTCCTTGATGATGCAAGAACTGGGGTGGGCAGGGCCTCCCTGCAGGCTACCCCCACCCCCAGTCCAGCTTCCTCCTGGCTGCCCCTCCCCCTCAGCGGGTGTTCTGTCAGAAAGGAAAAGGAAGGTGGCCTTCCACAGTGCAGAACAACCCACCCAAAGCAAGGGGAAAACTCAAACCATCACCCTAATTAGGAGCACCCTTGCAGGGAGGACGCAGAGCCAGGCTTTCTACTCTTTGCTTCACTACAGTCCATAGCTGCCTAGGGCTGGGGGCGGAGTTCTCATTCCCTACTCACAGCTGGAGGAACATCTGTCCAGCACATAGCGGATTACAAAGACCTTTCAATACAAATGGTCTCTTTTCATCTCCATGACAACCTGGGAGGGGGGAAGGGAGTCTTGTTCCCATTACACAGATGAGGACACCATCTCCACCCTGGGCTGGAGCACCCCCTCTTCCTTCGCTCAAAAACTTCACAGACTGTCTGGGTAGGTAGCCCCTCAGGCTGGCAGTGCTGTAGGGTTCCAGGTGACAGCTTTTACCCTCAGACCTCTGGTTGTACAGGCCTGGCCTGTGGTCTAGCTCTGTGGCTGCCTTGGGGCCTCCTCCTCTTCCCCCCAGAGCACAGCTCTCCCAGGTTGATGGGCCAGGGCCCCTCCCAGCCTCTAGTGCACGAACACATCAGGGCCTACTTTTGGTGGATTTTAAAAATATATCTAAGCCAGGTATGGTGGCTTGTGCCTGTAATCCCAGCTACTTGGGAGGCTGAGGCAGGAGGACCGCTTGAACCTAGGAGTTTGAGGTTGCTGTGAGCTAGGCTGACACCACAGCACTCTAGCCTGGGTGACAGAGGAGAGTCAAAAAAAGAAATAATGTAAGGAAATAAATACATATGTATACATAAACAGATTTATTGTTATATAAGATTCACACTTACAGGGTGGTGCCTGTGGCTCAGTGAGTAGGGTGCCGGCCCCATATACCAAGAGTGGCAGGTTCAAACCCGGCCCCAGCCAAACTGCAACAAAAAATAGCTGGATGTTGTGGTGGGTGCCTGTAGTCCCAGCTGCTCGGGAGGCTGAGGCAAGAGAATCACCTAAGCCCAAGAGCTGGAGGTTGCTGTGAATTGTGACGTCACAGCACTCTACCGTGGGCGACAAAGTGAGACTCTGTCTCCAAAAAATAAATAAATAAATAAACTAAACTGTAGAGAAGAATATTGAAAAAAAAATTCACACTTACAAAGTCTACATTCTAGGTTGTTTTTTCTTTTTTGAGACAGAGCCTCAAGCTGTCACCCTGGGTAGAATGCTGTGGCATCACAGCTCACAGCAACCTCCAACTCCTGAGCTCAAGCGAGTCTCCTGCCTCTGCCTCCCAACTAGCTGGGATTGCAGGCGTCCGCCACAACGCCTGGCCATTTTTTGGTTGCAGCCGTCATTGTTTGGCGGGCCAGGGCTAGATTCGAACCTGCCAGCTCAGGTGTACGTGGCTGGCGCCTTAGCCTCTGGAGCCACAGGCGCCAAGCCTACATTCTAGGTTTTTAATAAATATTCAGTGTGGTAGAATCATCACCACTGATTCCAGAATGTTTTCATTCTGCCAAAAAAGAAACCCACGCCCCATTAGCAGTCACTCCTCATTCCCCCTTCCCTCAGCCCCTGCCAACCACTAATCTACTTTCTGTCTCTTTGGATTTGCCTGTTCCGGACATTCTACATAGATGGAATCATACAGTAGTATTTGTCCTTTTGTGTCTGGCTTTTTTCACTTAACATTTTCATGGTTCTCCTATGTTGCAGTGTGTGTCAGCTCTTGTTTTCCTTTTATGGCGGAATATTCTATCGTATGGATGGACCACCTTCATTTACTCATTCATTAGTTGCTGGACATGTGGGTTGTTTCAGTTTGTGGATGCTATGACTAATACTTCTATGAACATTCGTGTAGAAGTTTGTGTAAATGTGTTTTCCATTCCCTTGAGTATGCACCTGGCAATGGAGTTGCTGGATCAAAAGGTAACTCTTTTTGAGGAACTGCCAACTCTTTTCCAAAGTGGCCACAGTATTTTATAATCCCACCAGCATTGTACCAACTCCAATTTTTCCACATCCTCACCAACACTTGTTATCATCTGTCATTTTTACTTTAGTTATCTTGGTAAGTGTGAAATAGAATCTCAACATATTTCTGTGTGTGGTGCCAAGGTCTGGATTTGGCTTGCAACAAACATGGTGAAGGAGCCATCATCTTTGCTATTAGAGGAAGCACGGTTCAGAGCTGGGGGAGATAGACAGCTATCTTCATTCATACACTGATTAGTAAGTACATGGAAATAGGTAAAATATGATCTCCACCCTAGCAAATCCTTTTAATGGAGAATAGAAGATTTTCACCAGCAGTCCATCCACCGAGTCATCGATCCACTTCCATTCACCTCTGTCAATTTATATACCCATCTACCCAATCATCCCTCCATCCAACGAACAGTCAATGACCGATCCATCAAAATGTTCACATAACATCTATCCACCCTTCCATCCAACTACTCTTTTGCCCACCTAATCATCCTCCACCTGCCTATCCATTCATCTTTTCATCCATCCATCCATCCACCCAACCATCTACCCAGCCATCTATTCATGCAATCAACCATCCATCCATTTACCAACCGTTTCACCACCAGCCCATCAAATAATATACCCATCCTTCCATCCAGGCAGTCACCCATCTGTCCATCCATCCATCTGTCCATCTACTCATCTATTTATCTATTCATCTATTCAACTCCAAATCTACCTATCCAACTGTCCATCCACCTGACATCCATCTAACCACCTGCCCATCCATTCATCCTTCTATCATCTGTAGATCCTTCTATCCATCCATCTACTCAGTCTTCCATCCTTCCAACCACCAACCATTCAAACACCAGTCCATCAGATCAGCCACCCATCTATCCATCCAATCATTCCTTCTATCCAGCCAACCATGCTTCCACCATTCATCTGTCTACCCATCAGTCAAACCACTGACTCTCCTGGACACTGTAGCCAGAGCCTCAGCTTGACTAAGTCAAGCTGGACAAGTTAAGGGCACAAAAAGGAATCCTCCAGGGCACTGCTCATGGAATCTCCAGGAGAAGGTATTTTCAGGCCAGCCTTTGTCCTAGACATAAAGCCTTTGCTCCCAGATTAAAAACTTTTACCCACTATAATCTGCCCAGTTTTGGTCCCCGCTGCTTTGGATTGTACTTTGAGACACACATTTCCTACCACTTTCTGCCTTCCTGGATGGTTATTTAGACATGAGATCATTCACCACATATGATGCCCACCATTTTTTCTGAGACAGAGCCTCAAGCTGTCACCCAGGATAGAGTACTGTGGCATCACAGCTCACAGCAACCTCCAATTCCTGGGCTCAAGTGAGTCTCTTGCCTCCGCCTCCCAACTAGCTGGGACTACAGGCGCCCGCTGCAACGCCCGGCCATTTTTTGGTTGCAGCCATCATTGTTTGGCGGGCCCGGGCTGGATTCAAACCCGCCAGCTCAGGTGTATGTGGCTGGTGCCTTAGCCCGTTGAGCCACAGGCGCCGGGCCGATGCCCACCATTTTTTATCCCTTCTTATGTGTCAGGAATCTTCTAGGTCCTTTATCATTTAATTTTCATATTAGCACCATGAGGTGGATACTAGGTCAACCTCCATTTTTCAGATAAGGAAACTGAGGCTCAGAGAAGTTAAATATCTTTTACAGGGTCAAAAATCCAGTGCACGGGGGAACCTGCAGCCCCTTTCTACGACTTTGTAGAAAACAGAGGTGAATTCTGAGGTGTCTCTGATGAATGTTTTCAGGGACGTTACTGCCTGGAGGCCAGTGCACGCCTTACCTGCAGATGCAAAAGGGCCAAGGGAAGCTGAAGTCCGTGTCAGTGTGGACAATCACAAGAGCCCTTCCAGCCTCGAGCACCTACCCACTCCTGGCCTATCCCCAGATCCTCAGACCCCCATCCAGGCATGCAGAGATTGTCCTCTTCTCTTACTTCACTGGTCAGTTCCTTGGCCCCTACTCATGGTGAGGTCCCCCTCTCTGTGGCCTGCACAAAGAATGTGCATCTCCCACCATGTGAAAGGCTCCAGCAGGCTGAAACTGGTTCCCAGTACCCAGGAAGGTGCACGAAGGTGTTCCACAAACATTTGCTGAAGATTCGGCTCCTCTGAAATTCTGAAATTTCCCCTGACTTCTTGCCACCTTTACCCTCTCCAGAGGCTGCTAAGCCCACCCTCTCTCTCTCCTGAGGGCCTCCACCAACACACTGCCAGGTTCTAGCTCCTGGGACCCTCCACGTTCATGGCTGATCCCTATCAGCAACCCCAGGGCCAGAGCAGCTTGAACATTGATAGGCAGTGCCTGGAGTACTGCCCTATCCCCTCACCTCCTTTTGATGTGTGACCCCAGGCACTTGGAGACTGGGGGCCTTTTCCTCATCAGATGTGCCTGACAGTGGGATCCTCGGGGCAGGTGGGGTCAGTCATGTAGTCCCAGTAGCTGGCCTCAGAGGTTTGCCAGGGGATGGATACATGAATGAATGGTCACACTTGGCCGAGAGAGGCCAGAGCTCTCAGCTCAGGTGGCAGACTTCTGGGGGGATCTGGTTCCCTTGGACAAAGTCTAGTGTGGGGGGCAGGTGAATAAATCATGAAGGGCCTGGAGCAGGGCCAGGGCAGGATGACTGACCTCATTCTGGGAGTTGAGGAGCAGGCAACTGGGTGGTGAGTGGGGCACGAGGGGCCAGTGGGGACTGCCCGGCCACCTTCACACTTTCCCTTGAGAAGCAAGACGCTGCAGGGCAGTGAGACCAGGTAGAGGTGCCATAGGGGCAGGGAGGTGGGGAGCACAGAGGCCTCCTGGGGGCTGGGGGTGAGGAGGAGGAGGGGGCTTCCTTCCCAGAATCCTGGAGCCATCCTGGGAGGGGAATGGGGTGCGAATGGGAATGGGAAGAGCAAGGATAGACAGAAAGACAGACTGATGTGAGGAAGACAAAGAGCCTGCAGAGACAGGTGAGACCCAGAGACAATGCTGCACAGACACTGAGACAGAGGGTGATAGAGAGAGACTGCAGGTGACAGACACCGAGAGGGGGGCAGCGGGCAAGACGGAAACGGGGGGAGGGTGTAGGGAGGGCTGTGAGCCAGAGAGATGGGGGCAGAACATGGGAGAAGGAGGCCAGAGCCAGGTGAGAGGGTAGTGACAGGGTCTACAAGGACAAGCAGGGAAAACTCGAGGCACAGTGGGCAGCCAGCATGTGGGACTGTGCCTGGCTGGCTGATGAGGCTGTGTGAGGGGCTTCATGGGGCTTCATGGGGCTTCAGGGGCCTGGGGACCTGGGACCTCAATGGCAGCTCTCACTAGGGCACCCTCCCACAGGACCCGAGAGGCCGCACGGGGGCAGCGTCCCTCAGCCAGGAGGAGGTGCCGAGCTCTAGTCTCTCCATGGCCCTCTCCCAGGGCCCAGCTGATGGCAACCCCACCTCAGGGGACCCCAGCCCCTCTGGGGGTGCTCCAGGCACCAGCCAGGTCCCTGCCAGTCCAGCAGCCAGCAGACGACGAGCACTCCTCCGGGAGCTCGAGGCCCAGGTGCAGGCAGCCTACGGGCAGGTAAAGGGGGTGTGGCTGTCCTCAACTTGGGTGACCATGTGTGAATAGTAGGAACCTCACACTCAAACTGGGGCCCTGTGGGACAGACCCAGGGCCAAGTCCAAGAGGGGACCCAGGACACACAAGTTGAGGACGGGTCTGTCCGTCAGTGCTCTGGGAGCCCTTCCACCACCACGACAGCCAGAGTGGCTGGTGGAAGCAGGGAGCCCAGGGTCCTGGTGAGCAGAGACAGGGACTTCCTGCCTGGGCCCAGGTTGTCACCTCTCTGGGAGCCCCTGGAATGGGCGGCTATTCTGAGGGGACAGAGGTCCCACCCCATCTCAGCACACTGGGCACCTGCTTCCCTCCTCCCAGGACCCAGGTCCTGCTTCTGAAGACGTTAAATCTCTCCCGATTGGGAGAGATTAGGGGCAGGAGTGGGGGGAGAAGGGTGCTTGAGAAGGGGTGTCTAGAAGACCGTGCATTCCAGGGGGCCTTGGGCCCAAGTGGCTTCCCTCACCAACAGAGATGCTCAGAGATAATCCCGGATTAGGACCCAAGCCCCCGGGCCCAGGGCCCCCCGCCTGCCCACCCGCCTCCCATCTTCCCCACAAAACCCTAGGAAAATCCCCTACAGTACTCCCAGGCTGGCACTGGGAGCGGCTGGGGGCTGGCAAGAGTCTGCAGCATCCTCTGAGACCTGGTCCTGGGTTGCCCCTGGGACTCCAGACCTGGCATGGTTCAGGGGGCCATGGGGAACTGTGCCAAGCGGCCCTGGCGCCGGGGGCCAAAGGTAGGAGGGCTAAAGGGGAGAAGCCTTCTGAGGCAGGACTAGACCCTGAAGGGCCAGCAGAGTCCTAAGAGGGTGGAGCTGGGGCTGGCCGGGAGTGCAGGGATGGAGAGGGTGGCTGTGCACTGCCCCAGAATGAGATTTTCTTCCTGGAAGCTCCAGACTCTGACTCATCCTGGTCTTGGCTCCCACAGACCACTGGTCTCCCTGCCAAGCTCCCCAGGTCCCACCTGACTGTCCCATCATCTGCTGCAGGTCCCTGCTCTCTGCTAGCCAGCCTTGACCTAGAAGACACAGCTTGAGCACAGGGTCTCACTCTGCCCCTGGCTTTTTCAGTGACCGTGACCAAGTCCCTTGCCTTTTCTGGGCCTCTGTTTGCCCAAATGAACAGTTAGGGCAGTTAGGGGAGGGCCCCTGTCAGCTTAAAGTGTTAAGGGGTGAGAGTCCCAAACACCCTGAGCCCCTTCCCCACAGTCCTATACTGGGTTCCAAAGAGAGGACAGGCTGGTGGGCCGGGGGAAGAGGGGTAGTCAGGTCCAGTGTTCAGCAGCCACTGCCCTAGCTCATGGCTGGCTCTGCTACAGGACCCCTGGCAATGGCCCAGCTCCTCCCCAGGGGGCTCACACCACAGCCCCAGCCCCAGCCCCAAGGAACAGGGGGGGCCCAGGCCAGGCATCCAGAGCTACTCGGTGCTCAGCAGCCTGGTGGGGCCCGCCTGCATCTTCCTGCGGCCCAGCATCGCTGCCACCCAACTCGTATGTACGGCCACCCACCCACAAGCCCGCCTACACGTGTCCCCTCACTTTGCCTCTCCTTGAACAGGGGGAGTGGATTGAGTGGGGACACCAGAGCAGAGGCATACAGAACCAGGGTAGGAGGCAGAGGGGGGCAGAAAGTGACAACTCCAGAAAAAGGAGAGAGATCAATAGTAACATTGGGGCTGGCAGGGCCAAGTTCTGCCTGACACCCAAATCCACCTCTGGCAAAGGGAGCTCCATGCCCCTAGAAGAGGGTGACAGCGTGGGTGGAGAAGGCCGTGGGCAAGTCCTGGGCAGGCAGCAGGAAGGGGGCACCCAGTCACCTAGGCCAGTGAGTAGGATGGGGTGGGAACGGGTCTGAGCATCATGAGACAGACACAGGACCTGGGAGGACCCGGGAACCCCTAACCCTTTTGTGCCCCCTAGGACCGGGAGCTGCGACCCGAGGAGATTGAAGGTAAAGGTTTGAGAAGGAACTGGTTCCCCGGAGGGTGGGGACAAGGTGCAGATGCAGGGTATGGAGCGTCAGGTGAGGACCTCAGCAGTCTCCTGGAGGAAGTAGGAGCAAGAGGTGACTACAGGAGAGCGGTTCCAGGAGATGGGGACAAGACTGAGCAGGAAGAGGTTGACAGTCACCCCACCCCCAGCTGTCAGTTCCTTGGTCTCATTTGCCAGGCAAGTCACTCCTTTTACAATTCAGCTGACACTTCCTGGGTGCCCAATGTGTGGCCTTGCACTGAGCACTGGGAAATGTGGCAAACTAGGGAGACATAGCCCCGTCCCTCGGGAGACCACTGTGAATAAGTCAGCCACAGTACTAAGGGTGCCAAGTGCTCTCCAGGACCAGGACAAGCAGGCTGTAGCAGGGCAAATTTAGAGGGAAGCCTTTCTTTAGAGGGCAGCGTAGGAATAAAGACCGGGAATGCAAGAACCCTGAGGCCAGGGATTTGCTCCTTCCTCTCTCTTCCTTTCTATTTAAACTCACTGCCGCATCCCCCAGCCTAGAGCAGAGCTTGGCACACAGTAGATACTCCTTAAATATTTGCT
Source organism: Arctocebus calabarensis (assembly GCA_963573935.1). NCBI lineage: Eukaryota > Metazoa > Chordata > Mammalia > Primates > Lorisidae > Arctocebus > Arctocebus calabarensis. The sequence goes on along the minus strand of CAUYON010067870.1, from coordinate 5,297 downwards.
GAGATGAAAGACCAGCATGTGAAAAGGCTCTGAGGCAGAAAAGAGAAACCGATATTTACCAAGAGGGAATGATTGGGTCAAGGTGAGAAGGGTAGGCTGGTCCAGACTAGGATCCAGGGGGACATGGAGGAAGGACTGACTCCATCCTGCCTGGCAGAGCTGCAGGTCGCCTTCCAGGAGTTTGACCGAGACCGGGATGGCTACATCGGCTGCCGGGAGCTGGGAGCCTGCATGCGAACCCTGGGCTACATGCCCACCGAGATGGAGCTCATCGAGATCTCACAGCAGATCAGTGCGTGCCTCAGACCCCCACCCCCCAGTCCTCCTGATGCCTCCAGCCCAGGCGCAGGCTGTCCCCAGATCCCAGGATCTCAGGGCAAGATCTCTGCCTCTGCAGAGCCTCTCTGAGGGAGGGCAGAACAAGGACCATCATCCCCATTTTACAGATGAGGAAATTGAGTCTCTGAATGGTTTAGTGACTTGTAAAAGGTCACACAGGAGGTTCATTGGAGCCAGGCCTCAAACCCAGGCGCACTCTTCAGGAAAATTAAGGAAAGCTCTAAAAAGTTTTAAAAGAGTGGTTTTTCTTTCACCTTTGGCCAAATCTGTGCCTTGTTTGGAGCTAGACGGGGGTCAGGAAAGACAAATGGCCCAGCCTTAGGGAACGGAGGGAGGGCAGGGCCGCCCACTGCAGAAGGGAGGGCGTGCCAGGGCCTGGGCAGGGGTCTCTGAGGCCCTGGGTCTCTAATGGATGGGCCCCCCAGGTGGCGGGAAGGTGGACTTTGAAGACTTTGTGGAGCTGATGGGCCCCAAGCTGCTGGCGGAGACGGCAGACATGATCGGTGTCAGGGAGCTGCGGGATGCCTTCCGGGAGGTGCTGCCACTGGGGCCGGGTGGGGGGCAGCATGTCTGTGGCAAGTGAGGGGCTGAGCGAATGGATGTCAGTGACCAATGCCACCACAGTTCGACACCAACGGGGATGGCTGCATCAGCCTGGCCGAGCTGCGGGCAGCCCTCAAGGCCCTGCTGGGGGAGCGCCTCAGCCAGCGGGAGGTGGATGAGATCCTGCAGGACATCGACCTCAACGGGGACGGCCTGGTCGACTTCGAAGGTACTAGAAGGTTCTTAACAGATAAGAAAAGAACAAAGGGAGTCTTATCACTGCGTGCAATCCCCAGCGCTAAGCACCCCCTTTCCTAGTTAATAATCTCTGAGAACCAGCAGGAAGGGGGAAGCACAGGTGCTTAGCAGAAGGAAGTGGGTGGAGCCAACATTTAAATCTGGGCAGCCTCATGCAGAACGCAGCTCTTCCCCTGTGCTGCCCTCCCATAAGGGAAGCAAGCATTAAATAATATTAGGAAGCCAAGGAAAATTATTATGTGGAAAGGCTCGCCAGGTGTGCTGTCCCACACTGTAATCCCAGCACCTTGAGAGGCTGATATAGGAGGAGCACTTAAGGACAGGTGTTCAAATCCCACCTGGGCAATAGTTAGACCCTGTCACTACAAAAAAAAAAAAAAAACAGAAGAAGAAGAAGAAAGAAAAACCAGCTGGCCATTGTGACAGGCATCAGTAGTCCCAGCTATTCAGGAAGCTGAGGCAGGAGGATCGCTTGAGCCCAGGAGTTCTAGGCTGCAGTGAACTATGATGACACCATGGCACTCCTGTGTAGGCAACAGAGCAAGACCCTGGGTCAAAAAAGAAAAGAAAAGCAACCCCTACAGTAGGCCCCAAAGTTGCTCCTGAGCTTCCCAGTGGTCAAAGCAAAAAGGAAAACCAGTTCAGTTGCAAGGGCTTTGTTTTTGTTTGGGGGATTTATTTGTATGTAAAACAAAGCCCCCTTTTCTTGGCTCTGTGGCCTATTCTGTATCAGATCCAGGGGAAGCCCTTGAAAGCCCTCCCCTCAACCACACTCCCACCTTCTCCAAGTCTGGCAGATTGGCCTTGCCCCTAGTGGTGTCCAGAGAGCAGACTCAAATCCTTGACTTTGTTCTGGCAGAATTTGTGCGAATGATGTCTCGCTGAGTCTATACAGAAACTGCAGACAGGACTTGAGAACAACCACAGCCTCTGCCTGCCAGCATGTTCCCTGAAGCCACCACCTCCATCTGGGACCCTCCTCCCCAGCCCCACTTATGTGCAATACCCTTGCCTGCCTTCACCCCCACCACTGCTCCTCCAGTGAAGCCCCCTGTACCATCACTGATTCTCAGGCAATAAAGTATCTTCAAGCCTGGGGAGGTGACTTTTGTTTCTCACTTGCAAAAGTGAAATCTTGGGATTATCCTCTTGGACCACAAGCCCCTTCGATTGTGAGCCCCAGGTGGGTGGGGACTTTCTCTTCTTCCTCTCTGATCCTGGACGCAACCCAGGCAAGTGTCAGCAAACATCCAGGGGTAAACCCAATCTGCTTCTCCTATAGCTTGGTTGTGCGTGTTGGGTTCCATGGTTCGTGACACTTGTCCTCCTGCCACTTAGAGGGTGGAGAAAGTACTGGCCAGAGGGCTTTTCCCAGGCTTGATCTCACTCCCTGCTATAGCAGTGATGAGGTGTGCATCAGAGCTCCCACAAGAACTTCCCAATCAGCTTCAGGTACGAGGAGCTAGCTGAGGGGCTGGGCTGCTGGTTCCTTCAGGAGACATGTTGGTTTGGGGACTGACACTGCTAACTGGGCACTGTGGAGAGCTAGGACCTGGACACTTCTGCCGGATGCCAGGCTCCTCTAGTGCATGAGACCCCCTTTGGGTCAGCTGAGCCACATTCAGATCTGTCTTAAATCAGAGGCTCTACTGCCCGATCCCCTTCTCCCCTTTTATCTTTCTTGTATCCTAACTTCATCCCAGGTCTGCCTCGTGGAGGACCCACATGACACATCTCCTCACTCCAAGCCTACCCCCAAGGTCATACCCCATTTTTCAAACTGAAAAAACTGACAGGCTAAGTGTCTTATACCATTCCTGCTGCTATAACAAAATACCTTAGCCTGGATAATTTGTTACCACAAATGGATTGGTTATACTTACAGAGGCTGGGAAGTCCAAGATCAAGGTGCAGACTGGTTCCACGTCTGGGCAGGGCAATCAATCAAACACCAATCTCTGCTTCCAAGATGGTGCCTTGAGCAAGGCATGGGTGGTTCAGTGGTAGAATTCTTGCCTCCCAAGATAGTGCCTTGATTTGCTTCCTCCAGAGATGTCCTCACATGGCGGAAGGCAGAAGAGGTATTAATCCCATCAACAATGGCCGAGCCCTCATGGCCTAGTCACCTACAGAAGGCCCCACCTCTTAATACTGGTGCATTGGGGATGAGTTTCAACATGAATGTTGGAGGAGACACAAACACTCAAACCATAGCACCAAGTCTAAGAAACTCGCTAGAGGTCATGCAACCTTATTGCTCTCTTTCTCCACACACTGCCAGCTTCCTAAAATGTTACTTGCATTGTGTCACATTCCTGTTCAAGAATGGGCCATGATTCCCCATATTGCCTCCAGGTCAATCTACCCCTTTCACCTGGCACTAGAAGGCTCCAGGAGGACAAGGGCCTGACCTAAAGTCGCACAAAATTGAGATGAAGGAAGGTGAGACTTGCATGCCGCTCTGGGGACTGTAAAACCAGAACGCCAAACAGAGAGGGAGCCTAAGAGTCCACGTGGGCCCAGGATAGGTCTCAGTCTCTTCTAGCTCCAGTGGAGGCCTGACCGCAGCTCCTACCTGCCAAGAGGGAGGATGAACCCTGACCTACCTGGTCAAGAAGGGGTGGGAGCCCTCAGCACTCATACCTGGTCCTCACATCCCTCCTGACAACTAGATGGGTCTGGGACAGAGCAGACAGGCAGCAGCCATGCTCTGCCCAGCCTGGAGCCTGGACACAGAGGTGCCAGGGCTGGCTGCAGCAGCCTCAGCACCACTTTCCCTGCAGATCTCAATTAATCCTTATGCTCAATTAGTTGATCTCTCCTGCCAATCTGGCAACCCTGGGATGAGGATGAGTTGCCCAGGGCTTCTCTGGGAGCCACAGTCCAGCCTCCCTCCCACCACTCTCACAGCTGGCACAGATGGCATTCTGCCTGAGAAATGTCTGTCCCTGCTGCAGGGGACATGAGCTACGGGAAACCAGAACTCCACTCAGGATCAGCCTCCTAGCCCTCAGCCAGGCGGGCTCTATAATTGGGGCATTACAAGTGGCCATGATGTGTCTGCTGGCCCCAGAAATGTCCACAGCACCTCCAAAGCTCAAAGATCCCCACACCCCAAAAGGGCTTCTAGTTCAGAAGATCCTAATGGACAACAGCCAGAGCAGGGGTCGGGGTCAGGGAAGAAACAGCAGACAAGTCAACACCTTGGCCTGGGTGCCACTTGGGAGCCCCTCCCCCACTAAAGGTAGCACCTGCTGCCCAGCTCCACTGACTAGCACTATCACAGCAGCTACAAGAGCCTCTGATGTCCCAAAAGAAGCTGTAAATTCAGATTTTTACATTAAATCCACTTTAAATATTTTGAATATATCACGCATTCAGTCAGGTGTATAAACCTTAGGTCCAGGTCCACAACTCAATGAATTTGGACCTGTGTATGCACTCAGGTGACTATCACCTGAGCAGAGGTACTCACTGAAATAAAATACCACTTATTTCATTTTAGAATAGTCAGGCTTATAGGTGTATTGTGAAGATGGTACAGAGAGTTTCAAATATGCCACACCCAGCTTCCCCTCTGTATCCATTAGGGTTCTCCAGAAACACAGACCCAGCAAGTGGTGTCTGTATACAACAGCTGACAGGTGGATAGACAGGAAGGAAAGGGGATGGGTATCCATTGGGAGCTCTTTTCATTAGCTCTGTGTCCCTGTGACTTACCCCCATCATGGCCTGTGTGCTTTGTTGGTTTTTTGTTTTGTTTTGTTTTTGGCACTTTCTTATTTTCTGGCACTACAAGAAACTCCATGGTCATCTTGTATATTTCCTGTCCCCAGTCCTAGAATCAGCCATTTCTCCAAGGAGCTCTGGATCATTTTGTTGGAGAATGGTGTTAGACGCCAAGATCTGGGCACTACACTAGCTTGGTTGCTACAACCGTGTTTGTGGAGGTGGGATTGTCTCTAGGCCCTCTCCGCTGATAAAGCAAGGAGACGCGTGTGCATATCCTTACCTGTGCCTTTGCACATCCATAGACATGTCTGTGTGTAAGCAACTGGATCTATAGTAAGCCACATGTGGGTTCATACTGCAACTCCACTCTGTTGCCACATGGATTGTTCTAGCCTCTCCCTTTGCTTTTCTTTTTCTTTTCTTTT
>CAUYON010067866.1:0-12357 GCA_963573935.1 Arctocebus calabarensis | reverse complement strand
TCACAGCTCACAGCAACCTCCAATTCCTGGGCTCAAGGGAGTCTCCTGCCTCCACCTCCCAAGTGGCTGGGACTACAGGTGCCCACCACAATGCCCAGCCATTTTTTGGTTGCAGCCGTCATTGTTGTTTGGCGGGTCCGGGCTGGATTGGAACCCACCAGCTCAGGTGTACGTGGCTGGCGCCTTAGCCCGTTGAGCCACAGGTGCTGAGCCCACTTGGGAAATCTTAATGAATCCTTTGACAGTAAAACAAAGGAATTGTGCCACATCAGGCAGATCTGGGCAGGTCTGCTCAACACAGTAAGCCTTTATAGCTGGAATCCTAAAGATGTGTGGAATGTGAGATAACCTCTTCTCTCTGTGGCTGAGGTGGGATTCCAGAGTGAGCAACTTCACACAGGTGCCTGAAAAACCTCTGAGGAAAGAGGCTTTGGTTCACACCACCAGGCCTAAGGGTCAAGGTGGGCAGGTATAGAAAAGCACTGATGTCTAACTATTTATCTAGAGCTTCCCCAGGCATTCTCTGCCCTGGAAGTGTCCAGTGGGGAGCCAGTGGTCTTCATTTTAGACCTGGACACAAAGCAACTGACTTGCCAGTAGAAGCCAACACACCTTCCAAAGGAGGCTCCACTAAGGTCTTCAGATTAGACATTCAGGATTAAAATTTCTGGAAATAAAGGTCTTCAGATTAGACATTCAGGATTAAAATTTCTGCAAATAAAGGTCTTCAGAGTAGACATTCAGGATTAAAATTTCTGGAAATAAAGTAGACAATGTATTAAAAACACATTCACAACACAACACCTAAAAATGCAATGGAAAGTACAACAAATTTCTCTTTAAATGCACATCTAAATTAGCAAGACCTCATAGTCTTAGTAACATAGAAGCTTAGAAATTTCAGAAACTAAAACATCCCTATACCTAAAGTTTGTCTCAAACTTTGTAGTGAAAAATGAAAGACGTAAAATCAGAATTTCTGAAGTCACCTTTTGTTGTTTGTTTTGTTTTGTCTTTGGCACATGGAAACTCATTACTACTGTGTTTTCATTATCAAAATTTATCATCTTGGTTGTTCCTTCTTGCCTTTGGAAAGGGCCAAAAGAGAGATACTGGCTAAAAATATGGAACACTTTATCAATTTTTGTGTCATCCTTGTACAGGGTCATGTTAATCTTCTCTGTATATCATTCCAACTTTAGTATATGTGCTGCCAAAGTGAGCACTGACATCACCTTTTTAAGCTGATCCATGCTGCTCGTGGTTTCTTATCCACAAATTCCATAGAACCTCCATAGTTGACCTAATCTTCGTAGACTAGACATGCGCCACATGTACTATGTACATATCAGTATAGTAGGCCTTGTTCCTTCAATTGACTACCTCTGTATGTTGACCAGTTTGTTATAGTCCCTTGGGTGGTCAACTTTCTGTATCAGGTCTTACAACTCATGACATTCCCATTCTATAAGTAAACCAAGACTTTCCTGCCTTCCTTCCATAATAATTCAGTTCTGAAGCCCTCAAGATCAGTGGATCACACAAAGAAGGTACACTAAGCAGGGCAGTGGCCTGGAAGAGTCAGACGATTGGTTTCATACAGAGACTGAGCAAATAGTAAATATCTTGAGAATAATGGGAGGCAGATTTCTCACCATTGAAAATGGGAGATACAAATATGGAAAGGGGAGAGGCCAGAATGAACCATGCACTGCCTTGGAATTGGAGGTATCAATAATATCTGTCTGTGTGCTCATGTAAACATGTAGTTTTCAGTACTGACTGTTTGAGAGAGACTAGAGCAGTGAACTCTAAATAGCAGTGACCATACCTTGGTTTCTAAAACCTTGGTTCCTAAAAATTATTCTCTATTAAAAGGAACCAGGATTTCCTCTCCAGGGCTGAGTCAGGGAAAGAACAAGATAGGCCTGGAAGATCTCATTGGGATACAATGTCAGAAAGCACTTAAAGTATGACAATAAGTCAGTGGACACAGAAGCCAACTTGAATGTGCTCCTGCTGGCCAAGTCTCGGACAATTTAAGCATCAAGAAGTATGTTAATGGCTCGGCGCCTGTGGCTCAACGGGCTAAGGCGCCAGCCACGTACACCTGAGCTGGCGGGTTCGAATCCATCCTGGGCCCGCCAAACAACAATGACGGCTGCAACCAAAAAAATGGCTGGGCATTGTGGTGGGCGCCTGTAATCCCAGCTTGGGAGGTGGAGGCAAGAGACTCACTTGAGCCCAGGAATTGGAGGTTGCTGTGAGGTGTGACGCCACAGCACTCTATCCAGGGTGACAGCTTGAGGCTCTGTCTCAAAAAAAAAAAAAGTATGTTAAAAGATTATAAACCTGTCAAATAAAATGGCAGTTCATGAGTTTATACTGAGATAGGTAGGTAGGTAGGTAGATAGATAGATAGAAAAGTTCAGTCTTATAGTAGCACGCCAACCAATAAGTACAGATGGATAATAGAATTAGAAAATCACTCAAGACAGTAAGGTAGGAGAATCATTTGAACCTAGGAATTTGAGGCTGCAGTGAGCTATGATGGTATCATTGCACTCCAGCCAGTATGACAGAGCAAGACCTCAGCTCTAAATTTTAAAAAAGAGAGAAAATTACGAAATCACCTTTTGTAGCCATCAGAGTAATAATTTAAGCAAGCAAATTTAATGGATGCTAAAACTAGTGACTGAAAGTTTGATGAGAAATGAAATATTTACATAATCTCAAATAACTCCATCCTTATTAGAAACAAAGAGAAAATAAGTAAATTAATGATGGAAAAATCTGACAGATACCTCCTGAAGAAGTGATCAAAGTTAATGTCATTGGGCAGCCGCAGTGAAAACACAGTCAAATCTATGAACCACATTATGCACAACCAGTCTTGAAAATAGCATCAAGAAACCATCAAGCTTGGCCAGGCGTTGTAGCAGGCACCTGTAGTCCCAGCTACTCAGGAGGCTGAGTCAAGAGAATTGCCTAAGCCCAGGAGCTGGAGGTTGCTATGAGCTGTGACACCACAGCACTCTACCAAGGGCGACAAAGAGACTCTGTCTCTAAAAAAAAAGAAAGAAACCATCAAGCGGTTCCCCCAAAACATGTGGTTTGCCAGGAAGCACAGTGGGCCTGAAGAAGATACAGGCCAACCAAACCACAGCCATGAGTGCACGCGCCACGGCTGTCAGGGCCTTTCTAAATCCCAAGGAAGTCAAGTCCATGATCCCAAAAGGTTTCAACCCACAAGTTCAATGACTTGCCTATGTTGCCCTCCCCAGGCTCAGGAGTTGCCAAAAGTGCCCACATCATGGTGTCTTAGGCTCTGCCTGCCAAAGGCTACGACCCAGGCTCCATTCCAGTTCCATCTCCAACTCAGGCTCCTGAAGGCTCCAGAGTAGACACCTCCACCTATCTGTGTGAGGACGGAAGGATTGATCTCTTCCCAGTCCGCCATCTGCATGGAGCTGGTATCCCTCTGCGTATTTGTATGAATAAACCTGAGGCAGGAGCAGCCTAAAAAACAAAGAAGTTACCGTCATTGATAATGAGACAAACAGAGCCACATGCCACTGGGCAGGATGCAATAAGAGTGTGAATCACTTCTGTGAAATTCCTCCAAAATACCTAACTTCAATTTAGGAGAAAACATCCCACAAACTCACACTGAAGAACATTCTACAAAATAACTGACGTGTAATCTTAAAAATGCCAGTGTTTTGAAAGCCAAGGAAAGACTGAAGAACCAGCCCAGGCTGAAAGAGACTAAAAATGTGACAGCAAAATGAAGGACCTGATCCTGGATGGGGTCATTTGGAGACAAAGAACATCATTCAGACAATCAGTGAACACTGACTGGGATTGGTGGTAGTCATAATGTCCCAATGCTGGCAGTTACACTGTGTGTATGGGGAAGAGTGTCTTGGCTGGGGGGCCACATATACTCAAGTTTACAGGGATAAGAAACCATACCTGCAACTTACCCTAAAATTATTCAACAACTAATGATTTAGTTTCTTGGTGGCTCATGCCTGTAATCCTAGCACTCCGGTAGGCCAAGGAGGGTGGATTGACTGAGCTCAGGAGTTTGAGACCAGCCTGAGCAAGAGAAAGACCCAGTCTCTACTAAAAATAGAAGAAAAATAGGTGGGCGTCATGGCAGGTACCTGTAGTCCCAGCTTCTTGGGAGGCTGAGGCAAGAGGATCTATTGAGCCTAAGACTTTGAGAGTGCCTTGAGCTAAGACCCCATAGCACTCTACCCAGGGGGACAGATTGAGACTCTGTCTCAAAAAAAAAAAAGTACTAAAAAGTTCTTTTAATTACTGTAGTAATTTTTCTGTATGTTTGAAATCTAAAAAAAAAAATCCAAGGACTTTGTGCACACGGAGACCAACATGTTTTTGTTAGAATTGTTGCCACACTTTCACTAATCATGTGGTAGGCACTCCAAATGTGCCAGTCACCTTCCTAAGCCAATCCCCACCCCCACTGAAAAACAAGGGGTAAAGAATTGGGCGTGGTGCCACAAATTTACTTTCTTTTTTTTTTTTTGGAGACAAAGTCTCAAGCTGTCGCCCTAGGTAGAGTGCCTTGCCGTCCCAGCTCACAGCAACCTCAAACTCTTGGGCTTAAGCAATCCTCTTGCCTCAGCCTCCCAAGTAGCTGGGACTACAGACACCTGCCACAACGCCTGGCTATTTTTTGGTTGCAGTTGTCATTGTTGTTTAGCTGGCCCAGGCCGGGTTCAAACCTGCCAGCTTTTTTTTTTTGTAGAGGCAGAGTCTTACTTTATTGCCCTCGGTAGAGTGCTGTAGCGTCATACAGCTCACAGCAACCTCCAACTCCTGGGCTCAGGCGATGCTCTTGCCTCAGCCTCCTGAGTAGCTGGGACCACAGGCGCCCGCCACAACGCCTGGCTATTTTTTTGTTTTGCAATTCAGCCGAGGCCAGGTTTGAACCTGCCACCTTCAGCATATAGGGCCGGCGCCCTAATCAATGAGCCACAGGCACCGCCCCCAAACCTGCCAGCTTTGGTGTATGTGTCTGGCACCAAGCCCACAAATTTACTTTCTGAGCTCTAATGTCTGTTGAAGTCAGTGTCTACAACACAGTAAACACAATCAGTCATTCTTAACATTGATGTTTTCTGACAAGAAGGAGACACGTTGAATCTTAAAATGCTTAAATATTGCCAAGGGCCTAATTTCTTACTGCTCAAGATCATCATCTTCAGATTGGAAATATATCCAGGGATAGATCAGGTCCAATGGGACAGATCTAGGTTTTATGCCCCACCCTATTTAACAAAAATAGAGGAAAATTATGAATTATTTTTTTTTTAGAGACAGAGTCTCACTTTGTCACCCTCAGTAGAGTGCTGTGGCATCACAGCTCACAGCAAACTCCAGCTCTTGGTCTTAGGCTATTCTCTTGTATTAGCCTCCCGAGTAGCTGGGACTACAGGCGCCTGCCACAACCCCCAGCTATTTGTTGTTGTTGTTGCAGTTTGGCTGGGGCTGGGTTTGAACCCACCACCCTCGATATATGGGGCCGGCGCCCTACTCACTGAGCCCCAGGTGCCACCTATGAATTTTTTTAAATGTTACAGGACCTTGGAAGGGGATCCACGAGCGAAGGACCCTGAAGTTCATTTGCTTCATGGCAACTCCTCATCTGAGTACACCCAAATCAGACACATCTGCTTTATCTTGAGAGAGACATCCAAAGACTTCCTCAGTGGTCCTGTCTTTCAATCTATGTGAATCAAGATACTTCTAGGATTTTTCTCTCAAGATAAGCCTAAACCTGTGTTTGGGCCCTTTAGGCACCCTATTGTCCTGCAGAGGACAATTGACTCCACTTTAGAAAGGAATGTGGGCAGCAGAGCACCAGATTGTAATGGGTTAGTTAGCCAAGTCAAACTCATGTACTTCTGGGTCACACTTCACACACAGAGCTCCTGTAATAGGCCATAGAGAACAACTATGGACTTTCAGCCACAATTATAACCACCTAATGTAATGTTTTCCTCACCTGTACTGCAGAGGGGAGGGACACATCTGTGATGGCTCTGGGTGTGGCCCTGTTACAGGATGAAGAGGGTCTGGTGGCCTGTCACTGTCAGCCAGTATGCAAAACAGGGATGGGTCCACCAAACATTTATTTCTCAGAAGGCTAGCGATTCTGGAGAACAGTGAGAGTAGCCTCTCCAAGGCTGTTCTTCCATTTCCAAAATCACAGTTTTATACATAAAGGTTTAAAGCAAAGACCACATAAACTCTTATATTAAATAACACTCAGCATGACTCAATGACAATCTATTACAACATTTCCAAATTAATTCAAAAATTAGTTTCCTAGGGCGGCTCCTGTGGCTCAGCGAGTAGGGCGCCGGCCCCATATACCGAAGGTGGTGGGTTCAAACCCGGCCTCGGCCGAACTGCAAAACAACAACAACAAAAAAAAATAGCCGGGCGCTGTGGCAGGCGCCTGTAGTCCCAGCTACTAGGGCGGCTGAGGCAAGAGAATCGCTTAAGCCCAAGAGCTGGAGGTTGCTGTAAGCAGTGTGATGCCATGGCACTCTACCCAGGGCAATAAAGTGAGACTCTGTCTCTACAAAAAAAAAAATAAAATTAGTTTCCTAAATCAACCCTCCTAAAGCAAAGACCATATTAACCCTTATTTTAAATGATAATCAGCATAACTGAATGACTTGTTACAACATTTCCAATTCAAAAGTCAATTTCCTGAATCAATCTTTCTGAACTATTCAAGATGAGAATCTTCAGAATGGGAGCTAAATTTACACAACAATAAGAATAGGGCTGGGTGGTACCTGTTGCTCAAAGAAGTAGGGCCCCGGGCCTCATATGCTGGAGGTGGAGGGTTCAAACCCAGCCCAGCCAAAAAAAAAAAGGAATGGAGGGCTGGAGAGGTGGCTCAAGCCAGTAATCCTAGCACTCTGGGAGGCAGAGGCAGGTGGATTGCTTGAGCTCAGGAGTTTGAGACCAGCCTGAGCAAGAGCCCATCTCTAAAAAAGTAGCCAGACATTGTGGCAGGCACCTGTAGTCCCAGCCACTCAGGAGGCTGAGACAAGAGAATCACTTGAGTCCAGGAACGGGAGGTTGCTATTAGCTATGATGTCATGTGAGGGCCACAAAAGGAGACTCTATCTAAAAAAAAAAAAAAAAAAAAGCCAGTAAGACTGGAAGATAGGAGGTGAAGGTCACATCGGACCTAAACCGATCAGACCAGCTGGGTCACGTCAGCCTTAGCCTGGCTGGCTCCATCTTATTCTCACTACATGAGCTCTCAGCCCTACACGAGGTCCTGCAGACTTCCCCCGGCACCTGATCTTCTGTGACAACACCCCCTTCCAGATTAGGTCTCAAGTGCCCCCCGTTAGAGCCACCATGGCACACAAACGCTCCCTCTCCCATTAGTTCCTGCTGCTCACAGGACAAGGCTCTGACCTTGGTTGGCACACAGGGCCCTTCACAAGCCATTGTGCCTTTGCTGCCTCCCCTCCCACTCTCCTCCTGTTCCCTCCTCCACTCCAGCCAATCCAGACTGCTCCACTCCAAAGAGGCCAGGTTCTCTCATACCCACCTCTCCTGCCCGGTCCCTTCCTCTCTTCTCTCTGACCAGCTTCTGCTCCACTCTGAGGATGCAGCTCAAATGCTGCCTCCACGATGAGGCCCCCCACCCCCACCCCGGGAGGTAGAGTTGCCCATCCTCTCCTCCCGTGCTCCTGGGGCACGAAGCCAATATTCTTGCTTTTTTTTTTTTTTTTTGTAGAGACACAGTCTCACTTTATTGCCCTTGGTAAGTGCCGTGGCGTGACACAGCTCACAGCAACCTCCAACTCCTGGGCTTAGCTGATTCTCTTGCCTCAGCCTCCCGAGTAGCTGGGACTCCAGGCGCCCGCCACAACGCCCGGCTATTTTTCCATTTTTGCAGTTTGGCCAAGGCCAAGTTTGAACCCGCCACCTTCGGTATATGGCGCCGCCCCATATTCTTGCTTTGACTATCAATAACCTATGCGATCTACTGTCCATCACCGCCAGTGGCCAGGAGCCAGCTAGAAGCAGGGACGCATGTTATTCATGTTTAGAGCCAGCACCTAGCACTGACATGTAATTGTTTCACTTCCCTCCAGATAATAATACTATCAACAATGATTCCATTTACTGCCTGCTTATCCTCTGCAGAGTAATTTGCTAAATACATCAGTGAAGGCAACTGTTCAAGTGCAGGCATGACCCAAGAACAGGGGCAGGGCTGTGGAAGCCTCCTTCCTCCTGTAAATGACAGCAAGGTGACTTCTCATCCTGGGTGGCCCTGGTCTGGACTGAGCCCCTCAGTCAAAGGGGCTGAGACCTGGGATGAGGAAGTCCAGGGAGGGAGCTCCCAGCCACAGTAAACTGGTCAGCTCGAGGCCACTGCAGGCGCCTCTGGGGAGTTCTCTGTAAGGTGAGGCTCCCCCGGAGAGTGGGACACAGCAACAGGGAGGGTAAGCCACCAGGAATGGGGCTCTGTAGCCAATGCCCACGGCGAGGTGGGGCAGATGGCCTGGTTTCTCTACCCCTTCCCTAGGGAACATCTCTGCCTGTCGGCTGAGTGCTGAGAAGACCGACCCCAGCGTCTGCTCCCTAATAACAGAGGTGTAAAAAGTATCGTGGTTTCCTGAACAAATCGCTGTGAAGAAAACACCAAGCATTGCCAGTTGGCCTGAAGGTTGTTTGCTCTGCCCTGTTAAAGAGAAGAGGGAGGGCAAAAAATAGGGATTAAAAAGTGCCAGCAAGTTTGGAAAATAAATCTTGGCCATTTAGATTCTTGCCATGTCATCAGCATTCCCAGCCGAACTTCCAGAGGTCTCGCCCAGCTGGTGCTTGGCGGAGCCTGATACGCTCATGTTGGTTTATCTTGCAAAGAGAATATTTGGAAAAAATGAAGTCTACACTCTCTGCAAGCACCTCGGTGACTCTGTTCAGCAAGCTCTTGGCTGCCAGGGCCGGCCAGGGCAGGCCACAAGGCATTAGAACGCTTAACCCTAGAAAGTTCCCATACCAAGTCTGGGTGCACCCGGGGTCAGCACACATCTTCAGGTACTTTGGGTTAAATAGAAAGAGCCTGCCTTGTGGCACCGTTCCGGTGGGGGCTTATTTGGAATATTTGAAAATAACTTTTTCCACCCAACAAATTCATCTTGAATACTTTCCTCTGGATATGCCCAGGAGCAGGAGCGTCAAGTCCTTTCCAGAGAATGAGGCTCTTCTGTCCTCTGGTCTGTAGTCACCCAATCTCCTGTCCAGCCCAGCGGTCACAGGGTGCCCTGCCCCCAAGGCCACAAACAGGGAGAAGGGAGCTGCAGCCGCACTGCTGGGGAGTATGCGGGCCCAGGAGACACACCAGGCCTTTGCTTCGGCTAAGAATAATAGTATCAACAAATATTCCGTGTCCTGACGGCTTATGCCCTGTCAAGCCCTATACTAAGCATTTTTTTTTGAGACAGAGCCTCACTTTGTCGCCCTTGGTAGAGTGCCATGGCGTCACAGCTCACAGCAACCTCCAACTCTTGGTAAACCGATTCTCTTGCCTCAGCCCCCCAAGTAGCTGGGACACAGGCTTCCACTATTTTATCCACGGTTCGTTGACTTCTCACACAGACCCTGTGGCATTGGTATTGCAGCCTCCTCCTTCCTAGGCCCTTCATTTGAGTCCAAAAGATGCAAAAGAAGTACTTGTCTAAGGAGGGGCCTTTGGGCCCTTCAATGAGGTTCTCTGAAGAAGTCACACTATGATTTTGTTTTTTAATGTCTAAAGAGCCCAGCCCCAGCTCTGGAATTGGCCCCTGGGGCGGTCTCTGTGACCCTGCGGCTCAGGTGTCCCAAGAGCATTCTTGGTGCCACCTCCTGTGAGCGGTGGAATTCCAGAGCCCTGTCCTGTGGTCTGCCAGGCTACTGCCACGTCACAGACGTTGTACTTCTCTGGAGCTGTTGCTACCTCCGAAACAGCTCTCTTTTTAAAACTCAGCCATCTCACTTGTGCACCAGCCTCCGAGAAAAACCCTGTGTTGACTCTTTCTCACTTCCTGTGGGAAGGGTGGGGCTGCCGAGGCTGGAGGCAGTTTCTGTGAGTCACCGTGGGGGTCAGGACCCTTCCTCCGCAGAGCTTGCTGAGAAAGGGTTGTGGGCAGGCTGGTTGGCTCGAGAGCAGGCGCTGGGGAGTGTGTGGCGTAGGAGGGGTGGGAGATGTGCATGGTGTGTGTAACGTGCTTGTGTGTGTGTGTGTGTGTGTGTGTGTGAGAGATATGTGTGCTGTATGATGTGTGCATATGTGTGTGTGGTGTGTATGGTATGTCTTTGTGTATTGTGTGGGGGGGTAGGGTACTTGCTTCCCCTTCACCCTCTTGGGGGGAGCCTCTTTGTGCCTTGGCAGCCTATGGCAAGGCCAGAGCACCAGAAAGTTCTCTCTGTAGTGAGTGTCAGATGGTCTCCTTAGGTGGGGCCCCAGGCTTGCTCTTGCAGGGAATATGCCTCCCCTTGGTGGGTACAGTTGGCCTCAAAGTGTCTTGCTGGACCCCTCACCAGGCCCAGTCCCAGGCCTTGGGTTATGGCTCTGGAGGGTGGCCTCAGTCAAGACCGGGCTCAGCCTCAGCACAGCCCCAGCTCAAGGACAAGCCCATTCTATGCTGAGCCAGGCAGCTGCACTCACACCGTGCAAGGCCTTTAAGCCTTCATCCACTCAAACCGCCAGCCCAGCCTCCACCAACCTGGAACAAGCTCAAGGGGAGTGTGAATGTGGAGGCTCCGGTGGGTGGCTTTCCCCTTCTCTCCTTGAGAGTGGTGTCCTAGAAGCAGGGTCAGGGGTGTGAACTCTGGAGCTGGCCTGCTGGTTCCAGACTCAGTTCTGCTCCACAGTAGATAAATAGTTGTTAGGCAAGTTAACCTCTTTGTGCCTTGATTTCTTCCTCTTTAAAATGGACAATAGTGGCTCAGTGCCTGTGGCTCAAGTGGCTAAGGCGCTAGCCATGTACACCTGAGCTGGCGGGTTCGAATCCAGCCTGGGCCCACCAAACAATGACGGCTGCACCCAAAAAATGGCTGGGCGTTGTGATGGACGCCAGTAGTCCCAGCTACTTGGGAGGCAGAGGCAAGAGATTCACTTGAGGCTCAGTGCCTATGGCTCAACAGGCTTAGGCACCAGCCACGTACACCTGAGCTGGCAGGTTCGAATCCAGCCCGGGCCCACCAAACAACAATGACGGCTGCAACCAAAAAATGGCCGGGCGTTTTGGCGGGCGCCTGTAATTCCAGCTACTTGGGAGGCAGAGGCAGGAGACTCGCTTGAGCCCAGGAATTGGAGGTTGCTGTGAGCTGTGATGCCACAGCACTCTATCCAGTGAGAGAGCTTGAGGCTCTGTCTCAAAAAAAAAAAAAAAAGAAAGAAAGATCATTTGGCTACAACATGCTGGAGGAAATGAGAACTGGTATGTAAACCAGGAGACAAGTCTGAATGCTGTCGCAGCAATTTAGAGAGACACCATGAAGACACAGCTCAAGGTAAAGGTAGACAGGTTGAAGACAAAAGACAAAGGAGGGAAACAGAGTGATTTGCTTAAGAGGTTCATTAACAAGATTTGGGTGGCTGTTTAGAAAATGAGAATGAGGCTCGGTGCCTGTGGCTCAACGGCGCCAGCCACGTACACCTGAGCTGGCGGGTTCAAATCCAGCCCGGCCTGCCAAACAACAATGATGGCTGCAACCAAAAAATGGCCGGGAGTTGTGGTGGGTACCTGTAGTCCCAGCTACTTGGGAGGAGGAGGCAGGAGACTCGCTTGAGCCCAGGAGTTGGAGGTTGTTGTGAGCTGTGGATGCCACGGTACTCTACCCAGGGTGACAGCTTGAGGCTCTGCCTCAAAAAAAAAAAAAGAAAATGAGATTGAGGCTGGACACGGTGGCTCACACTTGTAATCCCAGCACTCTGGGAGGCTGAGGCGGGAGGATCCCTTGCTCTCAGGAGTTTGAGTTCAGTCTGAGCAGGAGCAAGACCCCCATCTCTAGTAAAAAAAGAAAAACTAGGGCGGCACCTGTGGCTCATTGAGTAGGGCGCCGGCCCCATGTACCGAAGGTGGCGGGTGCAAACCTGGCCTCGGCTGAACTGAAAATAGCTGAGCATTGTGGCGAAAGCCTGTAGTCTCAGCTACTCGGGAGGCTGAGGCAAGAAAATCGCCTAAGCCCAGGAGTTGGAGGTTGCTGTGAGCTGTGTGATGCCACAGCACTCTACCAAGGGGGATAAAGTGAGACTCTGTCTCTACAAAAAAAAAAAAAAGAGCAGCTTTTATTCTGTTG
>CAUYON010067864.1:0-20549 GCA_963573935.1 Arctocebus calabarensis | reverse complement strand
ACAGAGTGCCGTGGCATCACAGCTCAAGCAACCTCCAATTCCTGGGCTCAAGCGAGTCTTTTGCCTCTGCCTCCCGAGTAGCTGGGACTGCAGGCACCCGCCACAATGCCCGGCCATTTTTTGGTTGCAGCCATCATTGTTGTTTGGCGGGCCCGGGCTGGATTCAAACCTGCCAGCTCAGGTGTACGTGGCTGGCGCCTTAGCCCATTGAGCCACAGGCGCCGAGCCAAATATAGTCTTAAGTCAAATTAAAATGTTTAAGTTCAGCTGTTTCTGAGAGTTATCAGTTTTGGAAATTGAAGTGCAAATGATGGAACACTAAGCCAATCTCTTTCCTAGCTGATCCTGTCAAGCCTAGCTCCCCCACTTACTTGCTGTGTGATCCTTGACAAGCCATTTAACTCCTCTGACCTTCAACTTCACTACAGAAGATGAAGTTAATCGCAGCGCCTCTGCAGTGGAGCCTGAGGTCAAGTGGCCCAGGATCAGATCTCAGCTCTCCATTAACCAATGTGGGATCTTTCTTTGGTCAAGGTACTTGCCTTGCATGATGGCAGGAACTTCTCCACTCTGTACTGATGGGCTGGGGGTGGAGTGGGGTGAGGGACAGCCCTCCTCAATGGCTCTGGCCTACAAAAGGGCCATAGTGGGGGGTGGCTTCTCTCCCTCCTGAGACCCCCTGCTCCTACACAGTATCCAGGGAAGGCAGTTGGAGGCCCCTGTGGGGTGGCAGGAGACTGCTGGAGGTCCCCTACTCTGTCCCCAGGGACCTCAGAGAAGACCTCCCACAGGCTGAGCCCCAGTGGCTAAACAAAAATGAGGAGGGCAGCAAAGATCCCTGTTAGGGGTGAAAGAGGCTGGAGCTGAGCCAAGGGAACCAGGCAAGGCTGGGGGCAGAGAAGCCCCTGTGTGGGTGAGGCAGGGGAGGGGCAGAGAAGAGTGCTGGGGACTGGGGTTGCCCTGTATTCCTGGGAAGGGGATGGCTGGGAATGGCCTGGTTGACTGGGGCTCCCTGTCACAGCACTTCCGCAGGTGAGGTGGAGGTTGTGGCAAGTCACCTAGTGTTCTGTGCAGCCTCTGGCCCTCTACCTGTCTCAGCCCTGAACTACTCTGTAAATGCTCTCTTGTCCTTTGGCCCAGGGCAAATGGGGAGGGAAGAGGCACAGGGCATGTGTGTGTGAGTCTCCTGCAGCTCTCCTCCATGTCACACTTCGAGTGGTGACACTCCTCTGTCATTTCTTTGTGTCTCCAAATAGCAACTCAAGTGCTTCACACCATCCCCAGGGTGTCTAACCTGGGTCTTCTTGCTACTTTGGCTTTCTCCTCCCTGCTATTTCCAGAAGCTCCTTCACCTCACCTCCATCAGTCCCTGCTCTGTCTAGGGTCTACAGGGGGCCTTCCAAGGTGCAGTTGGCTTGTGGAGTGTCTCCAGCAATGGACATTGGGTCACTGTAGTGGGGAGCAGGATTACCCCCCATCACTAGGGTCTGTGCTGACTTGCAAGCTCTCCCCCACTTTGGTGATGGGCGGCCTGTTCCTGGCCCCCTCACATGGTGCTCACATCAAAGCCCTTTGCATCTTGCTGTGGGCACTGGAGGGAAAGGGAGATAAGAGAAGTGTGTGGTTCAGATAGGGCTGGGCAAGGTGCCACCAAAGGGTGTGTGGGCAGCGGGAAGGGGACATGCTATCTGTACCAGATAACTGCAGACTCTAGAAGCCCTGGGGTGGACCCCATCTTCCCCAGGGCACATCAGACAGCCAGTGAGAGGGACTAACCGCCCACTGCCCCATTGGCACCTGGCTAGAGACTGACCAGACCTATTCCAAGAATGGTACTGCATTGATGGAGAACATTCTGTGTGCTTGGCACTAAGGTAGCCACTCTACATATCATCTCCTAAGGTGGAGGTTGTTATCTCCTTTGTATATATGGGAAAAATGAGGCTCAGCAAGGTTATATAACTGACTTAGGAAACACATCAAGTGGCTGAGCGAGAATTTCAACACAAAGTTGTCTGGTTCCAGAACTTTCTACTCTAATGGGGTGATGGGCAGAGTAAAACCAGGAGACAGAGCAAAGGGCAAGCGTTGGATCAGGACGGGATGGGAGCAGCTCAAAGAGGCTGCTTCTGAGAGGTTTTGAGTCTCTGCCCCCTAGACAGGCAATCAGACCTGTGTACAGAGGTGATGGAGGGGGCTTCAGGCTCTGTCTTGAGATAGTGTAGGGTTCAAGGGGCCAGGACACTCGGTGTTCCAGGGAAGCTCTTTTTTGGTCCTGGAGAGGAGCCAAAGTTATCTAGATCCATACCTGTCTGGATGCTGTGTTGAGGCTGTGATTGTGGAAGGTCGAAAGTGGGAGTGTGCCTAGAAGTATGCAAGAGATCCTTGGGGGTAAGGAAAGAAAATGTTGGAACTTCTATTTACAATTTACAAATTAATTATTTTTAGTTTCATTTTGGTTGTGAATGTTTTCTAATACACATACTAATTGGTTCAATAAACTCAGTGCCTGTAGCACAGTAGTTATGGCACTAGCCACATGCACCAGGGCTGGTGGGTTTGAGCTTAGCCCAGGCCCACTAAACAACAATGACAACTGCAACAAGAAAATAGCTAGGCCTTGTTGCCGGTGCCTGTAGTCCTAGCTACTTGGGAGGCTGAGGCAAGAGAATCGCTTAAGCCCAAGAGTTTGAGGTTGCTGTGAGCTGTGATGCCACAGCACTCATAGTAAGACTCTGTCTCAGAAAAAAAAAAAATTGATTCAATAGCACAAATATAACAATTTATTAGCAAATATTTATGCAATTTTATATAGCCCCCTGGGACTCCAAAAAAATTCTTTTTAAACTGAGAGGAATATTCAGTAGAGAAGGTTTCCTGAACAAGGCCCAGACAAGTAGCAGAGGGTAAGTTGTAGCTAGACTAGGGATAGATGTTGGCGGCTCCTGCTGGTTATTTATAGAAAGCGCAACCTCACTCAGTGCAAAACCAGATTTGCTGGAAATTCACAACATTCACCCCGGAGTTTCATTTCTCTCTGTGCCCTGACTCCCAGAGCTCTGAGCTGGTCACCATCATAGGAAAGCCTTGATTTTAGGGGAAGCAGAGACACTTCCTACACCAAGAGACCTCTGAAGCTGAGGCTGGGAAGAAGGCAGGGCTAATTATAGACCCCATAGACTAGGAAGGACTCGGTCCCCCTGGGGGAAGGGGCATTGTGGACCCCTTAACATATCCCTTCCCAACTATTTCATTTCCCCCCAGAAGCATCCCCATTCCTTTGGTGCCCAGTTTAGGACACTTACTGCACCTCTGGCATGACATTCAATTATTCTACTAGAAAGTGCTTTTTGTGTCTATGTAACACAACCCTCCCAGAGCTTAGACTATGAACTCCAGGATGTCAGGGTCCTTATCTATCTCAGTATCACAGAAACTGGCACCTTGTCTGGCACAGAACAGGAGCATCCTATTCTGCATGGAGAACTGTTTTTCCCCACTCTGTAACCTCACAGGGCTGTTGTGAGAATGAAACAATTTATCAATTGTAAGGTCCTGAACAGATGTGAGAGGCTGTCATTTTGTAAGGCCTATTAGAAAGAGGCTTGCTGACTGATTACTGAGGTCCGCCAGCCTGTCAGAATACAGAGCAGGGCTAGAACATGGGATCCCACCCTGTCCTGAGGATCCTGAATGGAATGGAAGGTTTGCTGTGGGTTGTAAGGGAATAACAGTTGCCTAATTGAAAAGTAATTGATTTTTGTTGGGATTCAAGATACTTCCCCTGCCCAACCACAGTCAAATAACTGAGTGATTGCTAATCCACAGGTGGACAGTTGAGAGTGGAGGGTAGCTTTTGTATGGGAAGGGGAACTCTTTTACTAAGTTCAGTTAGGACAATCTTCTGGCTTCTAGGCAGAGGAGAGGGTTGGAACCAATGTGCTGTAGGAAGCCTCTTTTGGTCAGAGATAGATGACTACAACTCCAGTCAATGCCATCTGGCCCAGCAAGGGTGGGGACCTGCAGCCTCAAGGCCACATGTCTCAGATCCCCCAAGTGCATCCCCTCTACCGAATCCTTTATTAAAAGGATTCGTTCTTTAAAATTTGAATTCAATCAAAAGGATATTTTCAAGGATTCAAATGGCCACTGTGTGGCCCCAAGGTCACAAGTTCCCCACCCCTGGTAGGGTACCTAAACAATGTCGCTTTCACACAATTTGGCTGCTGTGTGGCTTTTGCTTGTACCTATTACCTACATCCAAACCTATACCCTCAGAGCTCAGGGGCAGGCTGAGTCTTCTGGGGCCTGGATACCAGTACCCTGCTTCTGGGATGAATTCCCAAATTTAAACCCGTTTCTGAGATTTCCAAGCAAGTTTCCAGGGTGCAATCTATTCTGATGTTAAAGAGTTCGTTTAGCAAGGAAGAGAGAGAACTCTGTCATTTTGCAGAAGGCATCTGGAGGGGGTTAGGGGCACTTAGGTCAGAGAAGTACTGCAGAGGCCCCCAAATTCTTTGCCCACGGCATAGGAACAGGGCTTCTAGTTATTTCTAGGCCCAGAATCTTTTACTAGCACGTTTGGGGAGAAGGCGGAGGCTGGCCAAAGGCGGGGCTAGTGGATTTAACCTTTTATTTACTTCTTGAGATAGGATTCTGAGGAAGGACAAGTAACTTCTTTCTTTATTCTGTAGATAGGTGAATGGACCAGCTTCCCCACCCAAGCCTAAAACAGGGTCTCAAGCCACTTCACGAAGACAGTTCCCTTTTGGGGGCAAATTTTCTGAAAAGTCCAGGATCCAGGTATTCTTCATCCGAGGTCCTATGAGGGCTAGTATCCTCCTCTTTGGGTATCTCTCTAAAATCCTCCTGTTCCTTTTCCCAAATGGGAAGCAGGTAACGAGAAAAGTGAGGCTGGGAGGGAACCCAGCTTTAGACCCAGAACGAGGGTCTAACACGACCGGAGAGGGCGGAGTAAACGAGCCCGCCCCCTCGCCGCTTTCACTATGGCCCTTTAAAGAGATATCTGTCTCCAAAGGACGCTAGTCCGTACCCGTCCCAATCCTGCTTCCCTGGGTGGGAAGCGAGCAGGGGGTCGTCGGCTCTGTGGTGTCTCCCAAACCACTATCTCGCTGCCCACCTACTAGCTGCTAGAAGTTATTCCACAGCGTCCACCTCCCTCTCGGTTCTTCCTCTCCTCGCCTCCCCTGTCGGTCTCCGCCCCCTCGCGCGGAGGAGGCCGCTTTAAGAGCTGGGCTAGCGATTGACAAGCAGTAAACGCCGAGCGCCAGGCTGAGCAGGAGCCGCCCCGAGCTAGGGCTACCCAGGGCACAGGTAGGCGTCCTCAGCCAGCACCCACACCCAGGACCCCTTCCTCCCTTCTGTCTTGACACCGCACTGAGGATCCTTTTCTATGGGTCCTACACTCCCCCCGCCCCTTCCTTCCACCCCATCCTCTGTCTCTCCTCACCCCGCCCCCGGGCCCTCTTTCTGGGATGTCGGTGGGGAGAACCAAACCCTGCTGCTCATTGACGCTGTCTCCTGCCCCTGCGGTCAGGGTTCCTAAGTGACTTTGTGTGCGGAGGTGGAGAGCTCTGCTGGGCCCGGGTATCCGCACGGCCTCTCCGGGGACTGTGCGGATTGAGGGGACCTCGAAGCCTAGCATTACGTAAGAACAGCGCTGTTAGCGCTTCCGGGGATAGGAGAGCGAGGCAGAGGTTTCTCTGGGGTCCAGGTGGCACCTTGGTCCCCCCAGAGGACAACACCTCAGTCTTCTCTGGGAGGGGGGTCCCGGGAAGGAGCGGCATTGTTTCTCCCGCCCCCTCTGCCCCCAAACTGTAGGGGGGCGGGTCCGGGGCCAGGGTTGGGGCCTGGGGACTTGGGAGGGGACCGATGCCAGAAGCGAGAAGCCGGGGTCAAAAGTTAGATTATCTAAGGGGGGGTCGGGAATGAGGAAGGGGGCGGGAGGTGGGGGACAGTCATTCAGTGACCTCATCCCCTAGTCTCCTGCGAGTGTGCACGCAAAGTACCTTCTCCGGAGGCTCGCAACACGCCCCCCTACACCCAGGTCCTAGCGCCCCGCGAGTTAGGGCTTGGCTTGCAGGGTGCGCGCGATCTGATTGTCAGTGCGTGCACGTCGGCCTGGCCTGTAGATTCCATCCTCTAGCCCTTAGCTCTGTCCAGTTCTCCCCACGACCTGTCGGTCTGCAAAGCGCCTTTGTTAGAGCTTTCTTCACACCTCTTTGTATGTGTTTTGGTAGAAGGGTGGGTGAGAGGTTGGAGGAAACCTCCCCCTTTCACAGCTGGCGCATTACCGACGGGCACTCTGGGAGATGTGGACAGCTTGCAGCCAGAGGAGAGAGGACACCTGGGCCCAGGCTTTTGGAAACCGACATGGGAGTTCCTAGATGTCTGGGCCCGGGACCTTGGCACGGAGCCAGGCCCGCTAGCCTGGCACTGCCGTTCTCCTGTGGGCACTGCCGGGCCCCCGCCCTCTCAGAGGCTGGGGGGTGGTGATGCGGAGCTGGGCAACGATTCCCCAGGGAGAAACCCAGGCAGGCTGGGCAACACTTCTGGGCTTAGGGATTCTATACAGGATCCTTTCTGCCTCTTTCTACCCTGCACTCTATAGGGGTGGAGGACTCCTAGACTGTCTCCTCTAACCCTGTAGATACCTCCAAGTAGGAGAGCAGGGCCAGCCGAGAGAAGGCCCTAGGTTTCAGGTCATCAGGGTCCTCGCTCCACTGCTCTCTAAGAATGGGGACAGGAGGGATTGGCACCTGGAACACTGGCTGGCAGAGTGGATCCTGGGCAATTTTTCCATCTTAGGTGCAAGACTGAGAGGGAGTACCCTCCTCTCTCCCCCCAAAGCCCCTTTCTTCCTTGTCCTTAGGGGCAGATCCAGGAGGAAGAGGAGCCAGCCCCCTCACTTTTGCCAAGTCCTGGCACTTGAGCTCAGATCACCACCTCAGGCATAGAAGGGGATGGGAACAGACAGGGGAATAGATTTTTTTGAAATCAGGTAGCAGTCCCTCTAGAAAGAAGCTCCTTTTGGGGAAGAGGTGAAGTTGCTATGGCTCCCCCCACCCCCAGCAACATTCTGTCCTAAAGTGGGCATTGCCAGATGCTCCCCCCACTTCCCCACCCCTGCTGTGAGCCGCTGCCTCCTGTTGTCATGGCAACTGGGAATTAGGGTTTTAGCCAGCAGCACATACCCAGGAAGGCAAAAGGAGGAAGGGTGAGGCATAAACCCCTCATCCTCTCCTGGGAGAATGGGGGAGCCACCCTAGCTTGGGGAGGCCCTTGGATAAGACCTGGGAGTTGTAGATTCCTTGCTGGGTACTGCTCAGAGCCCCTGTTTTCCTTGTTCCATCTCTGGACTAAGAAGGGGAGAGGGGAGAGAGAGGAAGGCAGAGGGAACTTAAGAGGTAGGAAGTCATTTCTGTCAGTCAGGCAGACAAATGTTGTGGAGCGTTTGCCTGGGCTCAGGAGGTAAATAAAATGAATGTGCTTCTTATGCTCATGGAACTTATAGTCTGGGAACACTCAAATTTCCTGCTTTTGACTCAAATTCTGGACTCTTACCTACCCACTTCCACTTCAAAAAGAGAGAAAGAGAGAGATAGAGCAAGCAGGCAGACACATTATTATTATTATTTTTTGAGTCATAAAACCTGAATATGCATTGTAGCTCTTTTTAGTAGCTTTGTGATCTTGGGCAAATCAATTAACCCCCTTGATCCTCCTTGGTCTCCTGCTCCCGTAATATTGGGCTCCTCCTGCCTTCCAGGACTTTTGGGATCTTTATCACTACCCATCCCCCTTGTGGGCAGTGCCCTTCCCCCTACTTTGTTGGCTGTTCTTGGGGGGGTGGGGTGGCTTTCTTTTCCCTTGCCTATAGCTTTGTCCTTGCACTCTGTCATCTTCTTCTCTCCCCCTTTCCTCTCTTCCCACTCCAGGAGAGACTCTACAGAGCCCTTGCTACCTCACCATGCCAGTCGCCGCCACTAACTCTGAGTCTGGTAAGAGGGCAATGAGGAGGATATCAGCTTGTTTTAGGGGGTCAGAGGGTGCCAGGTGAGAATGTGGGGTGGGGGAGCAGCAGTCAGGCACTTGCACAACTCCAGGTAAGAACAAGCTGCCCCCCACCCTGCTCCACCCACTCAGACATTCATTCCTGTGTGGCCATCTCCTTTGTGTGGGTCCTTTTGCTGGGACAGAGCAGAGAAGGAATAAAAGAACCACACCTGCTCCAGGGTAGGGCTGGAGGCGCAGCACCAGCACTTCTTTGGAGGGCTGGGGGATGCATACTCCCAAGATCATCCACGTGACTGTGGGAGGGCAATGGCAAGAGGCCAGGATGGTGGCCTGGGAGCTGGGCCTTGGAGGTTGGCTGAGGATGGAGAGAGCACAGCACAACCTGGGGCTGGGAAGTTCATGGTGTGGTACTCATTAGACTAGTGGTTCCATAGCTGGGACACAGGAAGCTGTGACTGAAGGGCCAAGAAGACCAAGTCAGCATCCCTGGACATGGCTCTGTAGGAGGCTTTGGGGCAAGGGAGTGGGCCACTCAGACAAGCTAGGAAAGACCCAGGAGCAAGTTGCATTTCCTCTTCTGGAAAGAGATTCAAAGACTTTGACAGGGGAAAGCATATCACTGTTAGGAATAGTCACCGTTATTATATTGCTACTGCTGCTGAGTTGCTGTTTTGGCATTAACCCTGTGGTCTTGAGTCAGTCACCTTCCTTTGAGGACCTGAGTTTCCCCTAACATGAGATGATGAGACAAGAGCGATGTTTTTAGCTTTTAAAATCGATGGCAGCAATGGGCCCTCATCATGAACACATGCTTCCATGCATGAACTCTGCATTCCACTTGAGGTGTTCATGGATGCCCTTAAGTGCATTCAGGAACCCACCAGGTTAAGTTCTCTGTGCTAGAGACTCTCACAGTGCTCTAGCAGCTGTCAACTGTTATGGTTTTGCTCTGAGTTATCTGAGCTTCCCCTGCCCAGGTACCTTTCTCCTGTGCAAATCCTTCCCTTGGTCAAGCCCTCCTGCTGCCTTTGCAAGAGGCCACAGCCTCCTCATTTTGGTTAGAATGACTTCTAGTTCCTTTCTTCCAAGAAAGAGAAGGCTTCTGTGAGTGAGTCTGAGCCTAAAGTGTGACACCCTTGTCCCTGAGGAAAAGTTCCTTTTCCATGTTGGGGGGAGATTGTGTCAGTGTCCCCCAGCTTTTGTAGCATTGGAGGGCTCAGTGCCTCCATCTCGTGTCCAGTCTGCTGGGCCCGCTGGGCTATCCCCTTGCCTGTGCCCCACTGTAAGCTGCTTAGGGGTTAATTAAAGCCATCCCTGAGCCCATGATTAAAGGCCTCCCAATCTGGGCCTGCCTAGTAAACCCATTAATAGTGCCTGGCTGGGGTGGAGAGGGAGGACCAGGCCCAGTGATTTGGCTTCTCTGCTTCAGGCCACTTGCTAGGGGTGCTGAGGGTGAGGGGGACAGGGCAGGGAGGGGAGTCTAGAGGTATCGATATGGAGGCTTTGGAGGCTCCAGCACCCTTGGTGATGTGCCCAGTGCTGCTTCTGATTTTCTATATCTAGAAAAGTACAAAGTGCTTTTCTTTCCTTGGGCAACTTCTGACCCACTCTGGGCTGTTTTAGCACTCAGCCTCAAAGATCTCATAGTGATTTTACTCCTTTCATCGGTGGTCATTAACCTTCCACAGGACAGAGAGACAGCTGTGCCCCTGCCTCTGAGGTCAGGCTCCTCCCCCATTCCTCCTTCCCGGGAAGAACCTTGCCTTGGACCCTGAAGAAGGTGACACTAGCAAGGTTCTTCTTTCACCCTTCTCCCTGGGTTGCTGGGTCAATATGGTCATTTGGAGGGAGGGAAATGATGTGGATCAATTCCTCTTGCAGAGAGACCTCCAACTCTACTTTGAGTAAAGTGAGGGGCTCTTTCCTGAGGGTTGAGGTGGGTTAGGAGATATTTATGTGATGACAGGGGCTCAGAGTTTAGAGATCTTGCTCCTGGTGTCTTCTGACTTGCATCTCCCACCACCCTCCCCCAGAATCAAGGCTGGGACAGCAGGGATGAGGGAGCTGCTTTCAGGTAGAGCTGTTCCTTTAAATCTTTCTTGCATCCCTGGGTTACTGTCCTGGTGTGTAATCCTGATGCCATGGCAACCAGGGGTGCAATGTGACCAGGTGCCACTCCTCAGGGAATGGCTGACTGGTGGCTGAAGCACCCTTGTGGTGGCCTCATGGGTACAGGGTCTTGGAGGAATGGGGGCACTGGACTGGTGCCAAGTCCCTTCCTCCTGCCTACCCTTTTCTCCGCTGCATAAATGTGCCCTCACCTTTTCCTTTCACCAGTTCCAAGGTGGCTGACTTGCTTCCCGAACATCACCCCCTTGGCCAAGGGGCAAAGTTAATGGGAGATGAGGGGTCAGAAGGACCTTCACCTGCCTACAGTGCTGTCACTTTCCCACCAAAACCCTACTTTTCCCTGTGGATAGCTGGTTGGCAGGTGGGGGGAGGCATTTGGGGCTTGAGGTATTAGCACCAAGTTATAGTAGTGCTAGCGCCTCCTGGTGGAGGACAGAGTAGTTCTTGGGGACTTCGTTTTACTGAAGGGGTCTTTGCAAAGGAAACAGAGGGGACAGATAGCAGAGGTCAGAGGGCACAAGGAGGAGATGGCATGGATGTATTAGAGGAAGGACTTCCAGAAAAGAGGCGGCAGGTACAAGATGGGACAAAAACCCTCTTTTCGCCTGGTTTCCTATAGCTGGCTGTGAGGGGAGCATCGCTGGGTGCCGAACCGGTCGTGCAGGGTGCTTCTGGCTTACACCTTCCTTCCTAAACCGTTTCTTAGCTGCCCCCACCGCACCCCTACAGGTACTAACACGCTGGGATCTGTGGATCGGCCCATCTGAAGGATAAGGACTCTTTTTCCCACCACCCTTCTCCCACCTCTGTTGCCGCCCCCTGCCCACCGGGTAGCGCCTTGGCCAATCAGTAAGGCGGGCCACAGCGACTGAGTCTTGCTATTCGCTGACTGTGCAGAGGGCGTTCCCCGAAACCCGCCTTCTCAAGCTCTGCTCTGGCTAGGGACCAGGCGCGCCGCGGTGTGGGGGCTGCTCCTGGAGCCCAGGGCTGGAGGTGCCATGGCGGGCAGCCCAGGCAGCGGGGCCTCTTTGGAGGGTATATCCCTGGGCTCCTCTGAGGAAGCGGAGCTCCGGAGGGAAGGTAGGGAAAGGCAGGCGGGGTGGGGACTGGGGAAGCTGGCTCCTTAACCTACCCTCCTTAACCTGCTAACTTCCTCTAGAACGGTTTGGGGCGTTTGGGGAGGTTTCTCCAGGAGTGGGTCCCCAGGAGCCGGAGAGATTTAGGAGCATGGTCCTCTAGGAGAGCTGGCCTGAGCAAAGGGCACCAACTTCCCTCAGTCCTGCTCTCCTGTAACTGGCAGGCTGCGGAGGACGAATCCCAGCACACACTGGCAGAATGGGGATGTTCCCTACTCTGGCCTCTTTCACAGACCACTGAGGGCCTTGCGGCTCTCTGACCAATGCCAAACTCAGGCTTGGGCAGGAGGGATCTGCACGACAGGCTTAGATGTTGTTTCTGGAGAAGGCAGGGAGAACAGGGGAAGGAGATGGGAGTCCAGGAGCCCCTGAATCATCTCTGCCAGCTGGAGTTTCATGTCCCTTCTCTCCACCCTCATTCCTTCTTGAAGGAGGGGAGCACTGACAAGAACGTTGAGAGGTACCAGGGAATGTATCTACCCCCTCCTCCATGGCTGGGATGCTGTTATATAGATGTAGTCGTAGGTGGCAGGGTGGCAGAGTAATGATACCCCTTGCTATATCTGCCCCCAGCTGGGCACACCCTACTTCTTTCTTCCTTCCCGGAGCCTGGAGCTCCCACCTCTCCCAGTGCGTGAAGGTCACCCTCACCTCAGACCTTGTGGCCGTTGCTGTGGCTCCACTTCAGGTGTTCTCATGTCCTTGTTTATGTTCCATCCCAGGCCTCTGGTGCCTGTTTCCCCAGCTCCTGCCAATGTTCTGAGCCTCATTTTTGTCTTCCTGTCATCAGTTAATTTCTCAGTGATTATAGATCATTTTCTGTCAGAGCTGAAGGATCTTTAGATATCATCTAGTCCAACCCACCCATTTTACAGGCTGGAAAGACTGAGGCCAGTGAGTGGCAGTGACTTGAACAATGTCACACTGAATTAGTGGTGGGGCTTAGACTGGAAGCTGCACAAAGCCTGGCCTCCTGTGTACTCAGGGGCATGCTCCAAGCTGTCTCTCTCATCCCTGAGCCCACCAGGTGCAGGGGTCTGAATCCTGGGACTTAGCCCATCTAGAGGTTGAGTGAGGAACCTGTGGGTCTTTGGTGCTGAGCAGAACTTGGAGCCTGACACTTGCTTTCCTTTTTCCTCTCCCCCTACATCTAGGTCCTTTCCTGCTGCCTGGAGCCTCTCACCTCCCCAGGCTGGCATTACCTAGAGTAGAAAGAACAGGCCAGGGAAACTGCTTCTCTTTCCCTAGGGCCACTGTTCTAGGCCTGGGGTACCTGTGGTGGGCAGGGAGGAACATGCTGCTGGGGAGGGCACATAGGGGTGGGAGAGGGAGGAAAAGGTGCTGGGTGTTTGAGTCTTTGATCCTAGTTGCTACCCATGTGTCTCACTGCTCACCCCTTCCCCCCAGCCATGCAGCAAGTCCTGGACAACTTGGGATCCCTCCCCAATGCCACGGGGGCTGCGGAGCTGGACCTGATCTTCCTTCGAGGCATTATGGAAAGTCCCATAGTAAGATCCCTGGCTAAGGTACAGTGTTCCAGGGAGGTGGGCACAATAGCATTGTGCCTGGGAAGGTACAATAGGGGAGGGAATGTTAGCTGCAGGAGCCCGTGGGTATGAGGCATGTGGCATAAGAGGCCCCCTGAAGGGGTATATGGAAGAGCATCATGCCCAGGTTATGAACTTCAGCAGCTGCAGGTGGAGGAGCTGCCTCCACACCTGGCTGGTGAGTACATGGAGAGGTGGTTGTGGAGGGTATGACTGGTGGGGCCCAGCATGCCTGTGCAGTGGACTGTCCAGAGTTTGTCCTGCCTATCCCTCTGCCTTTGACTATTTTGTGAAGATGTTATTTTCAGGTCACCTGCCACATTTCAAGTGGGGGAGATACTCACTAAAAGAGAAAATTATATGACAGTTTGGTAATTACAGTGGTAGAATCAGACATACTAGGCATTTGGAGAACAGGTGCCTAACCTAGCCCAGGGTGGGCAGGGAAGGCTTCCTGGAGGAAGGGCCACTGGAGCTGAGTGTGGAAGAATGAGGAGGAAGGAGAGGGTGTTCTGAGCTACAGGAAGATTTGGAGAGAAGCACAGACTTAAGAAAGTCAGAATGTGCAGGGGACTGTAAGTGCTGGTGCGAGGCTGCAGCCTCAGATGAGAGACAAGGAAAGTGAACTGCGTAGAGGCCAGCAGGTTTGGGGGCTGCTGGGGGCTGCGCCTGGGGCCTTGGGCATCCTCCTGTGAGCATCAAAGAGTCTGTATTATTTTTCTTTTTTATTTCAGATTAATATAAGGGTAGAAGGCTACACATAATTAGGTTACATTGTTTGCATTTATTAGGTAAAGTCTGAGTTGTAGCTGAGTCCTTTACCCAGGAGGTATGCCATGTACCCCTATGCTATACCTATTAGGTGGGAGCTTGCCAAATCTCCTCCCTACTTCTTGAATTAAATTGTGTTTTTCTTTCATGGGCCTGTAGTTGTTCATCTACTAGTTTTAAATTAGTATTGAGTACATACATAGGGTGTTTGCTTTGCCATTCTTGAGATATTTTACTAAGGAGAATGTTCTCTAAATCCATACAGATAAATACAAAAGATGTAAAGTCTCCATTTCTTTTTATGGCTGAATAGTATTCCATGGCACATATACCACATTTTATTAATCCATCCATGGGTTGATGGGGCCTCTGTGACTTTTAAGCAGTGGGGTGACTTCCAAAATGCCTTTGGAATCTGGGGCTATGGTAGGCATTGGAGCAGGGAGAAGGCTGAGGCAGTCCCCTGGATCTTCTGTGAGTGGAGACAGGGGTGACCAGGAAGTCAGCAATAACAGCAAAAATGAGGAAGAATGTGGTACAGCTCGATTGTACCAGGTGGGTTTTCTACAGGGTGGGACCTCTGCATCACAAGATGGCTGTGGCTAGCCTGGCATGAGGTGTGGATGTGGGGAAGGACCAGGTCCAGGTCCCACTGGAGGGAAGGAGCAGGGCAAGGGATGCTTGTCCTGGGGATGCAGCCTGGTCATGTTGTCATCTGTGGAATGGTTGAAGACTTGAGGAGGCTGTTAACAACAGAAGATGAAAAGGCTGAGAAGGTCAATAGTGGGAAGTTCTGGGGAGTAGAAAACTGAGCAGATTGAAGGAGATTGGAGAAAGGCAGGTTGCTTTTCACTTAGTGCTTGAGGATTCTATTCATTTATTAAAAATAAGAATAAGTGGGCTGGGCGCGGTGGCTTATAGTTGTAATCCTAGCACTCAGAGAGGCTGAGGCAGATGGATTGCCTGAGCTCACAGATCTGAGACCAGCCTGAGCCAAAGTGAGACCCTGTCTCTAAAAAAGCTGAGTGTTGTGGCAGGTGCCTGTAGTCCAGTTAATCGGGAGGCTGAGGCAAGAGAATCGACTGAGCCCAAGAGTTTGAGGTTGCTATGAGCTATGAGGCCATGGCACTCTTCCAAGGGTGACAAAGTGAGACTCTTGTCTCAAAAAAAAAAAAAAAAAAGAAAAGAAAGAAAGAAAGAAAGAAAAGAAAAAAGAATAAGCACGTAATAAGCTTTAATCCCAGCTACTCAGGAGGCTGAGGCAGGAGGATCACTTGAGCTCAAGAATTTGAGTCCAGCCTGGGCAATACAGCAAGACACTAGCTCTCAAAATACACACACACACACACATATAGACACTAAAACAAGGAATTACACATGTTTCAAACATAGAGAATGTTAGCTCCATGATGGCAGGAATGTTTGTCTGGTTCCCTAGTGCCTAGTGTTTGTCTGGTTCCCTAGTCCCCAGAGCCTAAAACAGTGCCTGGCATGTAGTAAGTGCTCACTGGATATTTGTTGAATGAATAAATATAAAAATAATATAGAAAATAATATAACAAATACCTAATTATCCATCTCTATGGTGCTAGAGTAATACTGGCCAAGTTTGCTCTGTTTTTTTTTTTTTTTTTTTTGAGACAGATTCTCACTATGTCGCCCTTCATAGAGTGCTGTGGTGTCACAGCTCACAGCAACCTCAAACTCTTGGGCTTAAGCAATTCTCTTGCCTCAGCCTCCCAAGTAGAGAGAAGTACAGGGGCCTGCCACAACGCCCAGCTATTTTTTGTTGCATTTGTCATTGTTGTTTAGCAGGCCCAGGCCGGGTTCGAACCCGCCAGCCTCAGTGTGGCTGGCACTGTAACCACTGTGCTACTGGCGCTGAGCCTTTTTTCTTTCTTTTTAAGAAAAAAAAAAAAAAAAAATCCCAAAAAGCAATTGGTGCAGTTAACACTTCCCCCTTCCTCTTTTCTGCTGTGTTCCCTTCCCACAGGTAACCACTGGGCAGAGAATGATGATGCCACTCCCCTGAGTGTTTGTTCATCTTACCTACATATGTATTTAGTTGTAAAGGATATTCCCTTGTTATGCGCATTTTTAAACTTTACATAAATGGAATGGTAGTGTAAGCAGCTTCTGTTTTTGACATTTCTAGTATATACAAGTAGGAGAGTTGTTGAGCTGAGTATAGATGTAGATATGCGTGATATGTATATGAATAGAGCCCTGTTTATTTATTGGTTCTTCTACTGAGAAGCAAGTATGTTGTTGCTGATTTTCTTAAGGACAGTGCTACAGTGAGCATCCTCACAGCCATGTGCTCCTCCACATGTGTGAGGGTTTCTCCAGGGTGGACACTTGGCAATGGACTTGCTGAATGTGCACTATTTTGAACCTCGGCATCTGTAAATTTCCCAAGTTGACTTCAGGGTTGGGTTTATTAGACCACATCACCTCTGGGTCATATTAGCTGTTGTCTCTACAGTAAGATGATGAAACTACTTGCTGCATGGCTCTGTCCCTCATTCATTCATTCCTCTATTCAACAAATATCTATTACTATGTACCAGGCACAGCACTGGGGCACTGAAGTGCTAGATAGTTTGTCATTCTCCTGGTGGAGCCCATGTCCATCTTCTCTCACTGGGCCCTGAAATATCCCAGTCCTGGGACCTCACAGTAAAGCCTAATTGGAAGATAATCATTGTGCTATAACAGACTATAAGGAAACTGTTTTCTAGAAATGTTTTGGGGGATAAGGTAGTCAAAACTTTCACCTGAGAAATTCTTAGTAAGGTTCCAGATGCACAGAATACAACAGAAGATATAAGGTGAACATTTCTCAACTCTGAGGTCCCCTCAAATAAGCTGATGGGGTAAGAAAATCCGGTGACTCTTCTGACTCTTCTCCATTTGATTGCAAAACAAACAAGAAGTGGGTGCCCATAAAGACCTTCTGGAGCTCATTTAAAAAAGGCCTTAAGTCCCTCCTGTCCCTGTATTGGTGACCTCTTGCAGTGTAACTTTGCCATGATTTTCATTGAAATAGCGTTTCTCTCTCCGGTCTTCAATCTGGGCTTGACTATGACTTGCTTTGGACAAGAGGACCTGCTTTTTCCTTCTTGCCAATTTTAATGATCACGTATACATAGATTTCTAACCTAATAGATAAAACACTTTGATCAAAAACCCAGCTGCAAAAACTTGGCTCTCCTGGCCAAGGAAAGGAACCGGGTTGGAACTACATGTGATAGTTGTTGACCTTACTCTTAACCTTGTGGTGCTAGGCTTGACTGTCCTCTCTTGGGATGTGGCAGACTGTAGGAGGGGCCAGGCTGGGCAGATCTGCAATCAGGGAGGTACAGGCCCTGAGGGGGCAAGCCCAGAGGGGAAAAGGCTCTGGAGGCAAGTCAAATCTGGTAAGCAGATCATAAATCCAGGTGGATGGATGCAGACAGCAGGTGGCCACCTGCCAGGGCTGCTTGTCAGCATCTGGGAGATCTGGGAGGGCTGACATGGATCCAGCAGCAGGTGTTTTCACAGCTGGCAAGGACAAGGTGAGGAATCCAAGGCAGGTGACACCCAGAAATTCTGAAAAATTGTTACCAATGGGGACATCTGCCAGCTGAAAGGCATATGAAGGGAATATGTGAACTGATACACATGAGATGAAGAAAGAAAGAATGAGGGGTTGGAGTCAAGATTCACAGATTGACTGTGTGACTTTGGTATGTCTGTCAACCTCTCTGAGCTTCAATTATTTCTTTTGAGAGGTGGGGAGAATGATACCGATTTCTGAGTTGTGATGGGACTAGATGGAGGTTATGGATTTTTTTTTAAACCAAAAAGTCATTATAATTGGACTGGAGTTCCCATGGAGAACTCTAGTCCTGTGGGGAGTTGAGGATGAGAGAGCTGACAAAGCAAGATAGGAACCTAGAAGAGTTTGGGTCCAGTGAGGTCCCTAAGATGGGGACTCTGACAAGGGAGCATGACAAGCAGAGGGTATAGAAGTGGCGAGCCCAGTGTATCAATTAGCTTTTGCTGCATAACCAACCACCCACTGTGTAATGGTTTAAAATATCCATGCTTAGGCTCGGCGCCTGTGGCTCAACGGGCTAAGGTGCCAGCCAAGTACACCTGAGCTGGCGGGTTCGAATCCAGCCCCCGGACCCGCCAAGCAACAATGACAGCTGCAACCAAAAAATGGCCGGGCGTTGTGGTGGGCGCCTGTGGTCCCAGCTACCTGGGAGGCAGAGGCAAGAGACTCGCTTGAGCCCAGGAATTGGAAGTTGCTGTGAGCTGTGAAACCACGGCACTCTATCCAGGGTGACAGCTTGAGGCTCTGTCTCAAAAAAAAAAAAAAAAAAATCCATGCTTAGTTTGCCTAATTTTGTCTGCTGGTTGGGTGGTTTTCTGGTCTGGACCTACTCAGCCGGTGCTGGAATAGCTTTGGTCTCGCATCCTGTGTCTTAGCTGGGAAGCCTGCAATGTCTGGAATGGCCAGGCCCCTCTGTCTATGTGGTTTCCCCCTCTAAGAGTAGTGGTTCTCAACTTGTGGGTCACAACCCCTTTGGGGGTCGAACAACCCTTTCACAGGGATCACCTAGCACCATCCATTCATAACAGTAGCAAAATTACAGTTATGAAGTAGCAACAAAAATAATTTTATAGTTGGGGGTCATCACAACATGAGGAACTGTATTAAAGGGTCGTGGCATTAGGAAGGTTGAGAACCACTGTCTAAGAGGGTGGCCCGGGCTTCTTCACATGGTTTTACCAGTAAGGGAGGACAAACCCAAATCATAAGCATATTCCAAGCTTCTGTTGGCACCACCTTTACTAATGTTCCATTAGCCAAGTCACATTTGTCAAATTCACATTGAAGAATTCCTTTACCTTCTGGCACACCACTCACTGGGACATCTTTTAGTTTTTGAACTATGTAATTTTGAGCCTGGGCTTCAAATGAAATTTCTTTCTGCCACAGTCAGAGTGGGAGGATGGAGGGAAAAGCTTTCCAAAATAATGGTTGTGTAGTGTTTCTGCATTTGCAGCCGACTATGGCTCTGAATCAGGAACTGGCAGAGCTGGGTGCGAGCTTGGCCCTGGTGTGAACCAGCTGTGTCCTCGGCCCAGGCTTATGGTCTATCATGAGTTTGAGCCCCTGCTTTGCGCAGGATGATTTTCAGAGTAGAATGAAATAAATGGTTGCCACAGAAATTCAAATCACTCTTCTGGTTCCGGGGTCCAGAGCCTCTAATACCACATTTATCACTTAGTATGAAAAGTGAGTATAAATCTTAACAATGTAATAGTGAGTAAAAAAGTAGTAAGTAAAATAATTTTTTACTTACTGATATTAAGTGAAAAAAATCAGTCCCCAGGGATATATAAAATCATAATTTCCCCTTTATAAAGGTAACATAACTATATCCATTTTAGTAATATGTAGAGTACATATAGATACCATATTAAAACTTTTTGAACAGGGGCTTGGCGCCTATGGCTCAACAGGCTAAGGTGCCAGCCACGTACACCTGAGCTGGCAGGTTTGAATCCAGCCTGGGCGACAAACAACAATGACGGCTGCAATCAAAAAAATGGCCGGGCGTTGTGCTGGGCGCCTGTAGTCCCAGCTACTTGGGAGGCAGAGGCAGGAGACTCGCTTGAGCCCAGGAATTGGAGGTTGCTGTTAGATATGATGCTACAGCACTCTATCCAGGGGGACAGCTTGAGGCTCTGTCTCAAAAAACAAACAAACAAACTTTTTTTGTTTTTTTTTTGAGACAGAGCCTCAAGCTGTCACCCTGGGTAGAGTACTGTGGCATCACAGCTCACAGCAACCTCCAATTCCTGGGCTCAAGCGAATCTCCTGCCTCTGCCTCCCAAGTAGCTGGGACTACAGGCATCCGCCACAACGCCCGGCCATTTTTTGGTTGCAGCCACCATTGTTGTTTGGTGGTCCGGGCTGGATTCGAACCCGCGAGCTCAGGTGTACGTGGCTGGCGCCTTAGCCCATTGAGCCACAGGCGCTGAGCCAAACAAAAGTTTTTGTGCAGGAAGCCAGGGAATGATGAACACAGAGAATCAAGATGGGGCTTTTGGGGAGTGGGAGGGGTGGTGGCTGGGTGGTTGGGGCATGTGGTTAGATGTAAGATGATGTCAGGAGTCTTGTTTTCAGTTTAGGGGTTGGGCTCTTAGATTTTTGTTATATCAATAAAAATGTCTAACATTAACTAACTGAAAGAAGCCATATGCAAACCAATGACAAAAACATATCATGAAACAAAGATTGAGATTAATCCGATTCTGAGTTTCTAAATTTCCAAAAAGTGTGTTGCCAACTGTGATCCAGGCTGGTCCATCTGCTTTTAGATCAGCCTGCTGAGGTGTTTGTTTTGTATTTGAATGATTAGGTGTTTATTGTTTCCTCTGGGCTGTGCAGGTTGAGCTCAGAGAGCTGTGCTTTTATAACCTTTGATATAAAGTGCCCAGAGGTGCCCATAGGAGGAGGAGTAAATCAGCCTTGGGTAGGGTGGGAGTGTCATTAAGTTAAAGATGGTAGGTTAGTGACTTAGGACGCACCCTGCTGACCCCTCGATCAAATGAGTCTCCTGGGGAAACTTCTCTTCCATCCACCCATAGTGCTCAAGGTGCTAAGGCCAAAATGAGTGACTTCTCTAATGCTCATGTCAGCACATCAGGGACAGAGCTGGCTCCTGTTAATCTGAAGGAGCCTCACTAGGGTGGCCATGATGAGGTCACTGCTTGAGTGCCTTTGTGCATTCTTTTTTTTTTTTTTTTTTGAGACAGAGCCTCAAGCTGTCACCCTGGATAGAGTGCCGTGGCATTGCAGCTCACAGCAACCTCCAATTCCTGGGCTCAAGCGAGTCTCCTGCCTCTGCCTCCCAAGTAGCTGGGACTA